>QFET01004193.1:0-76411 GCA_003316355.1 Tuber calosporum
GTTGATAGAGTGGTTTAGCTATCCGACTAAACCCTTCTATGAATCGTCGATAGAAGTTGTAGAATTCCATAAAGCACTGTAATCCTTTCTTGCTTTCGGGTGGTTTCCATTCCCATATTCCTTTTGTTTTGATAGGATCAATGCTGAGTCCGTCCTTGTCGATGATGAAGCCTAGGTATTCGGTTCTTTCCTTCTGAAATTCGCATTTCGATGGCTTCAGTGTTAGCCCTTCTTTTCTCAAGGCTTCCATAATCATCCTGACATGGGTTCGGTATTGTTCTAGTCTTTTTCTGAATATATCAGAATATCATCTAAATAGACGATACAATAGATAGACAGAAACCTGTTGAGAATCCTATTGACCCATCGCTGAAACGTTGCAGGTGCATTTTTGAGTCCTAATGGCATGACCGTGTATTCGGATATGCCGTATTTGGGTAAAGGTAGTTTTCCATTCGTCTCAGTGTTTGATTCTGATGTTGTGATATGCGTTTCGGATGTCTAGTTTAGTAAAGACCTTGGCTCCTCTAAGCCTATCGAGGGCTTCTCCTATCAGTGGTAGGGGATATCGGTCTCGTTTGGTGACTTCGTTGAGCCCTCGGTAGTCCACGCATAGCCTTAGCTTGCCGTCTTTCTTCTTAACAAACAGGATTGGTGATCGCCCTTTTGCATAAGAGTCTTGAATCCAGCCCCGGTTCTTGTAGACCCTGGTGTATTCGCTTAGTTCTTACAGCTCTTTTACGCCCAATGGGTATAGCTTTCTTGCTGGTACTGTTTCTCCTTTTTTGAGGTTGATATCCAAGTCAACCTTTGGTCGGTGGGGTGGTAGCCGAGTTTCTTCCTCTTCCTTGAACATGTCCAGGTACTGGTGGTATTCCCTTGGCACAATGTTTCTGCTTTTATCTTTTTCTTGTCCTTTCTTGGCCTTGATAGCCAATTCGGTGCTGACATTGATCCCTACGATCCTGGTATGTTCGTTCGTCTTATAATCCCACTTGAGGATTCCTGTAACTTCGCCTCTTCGGAAGAACTTTCCGAATGACGCAGTGGAGATCTAGTTGATCTTAATCTTGTAGCGTTTTGGGTGGTCTGTACTTCCAAACCCTGCTGCGCCTCTCCTAGTAGGAGCCACTTGCTCCACTTCTTCGCATTGTTCTATGACAATCTTTTTGCATATTAACTGTGCGATGCGGTCTCCCGGCTCAACTGTGTAACTGTCCTTTCCCAGGTTGACCAGGACCACCTTGACTTCTCCAGTGTAGTCGGCATCGATTACTCGCGCATTGACAGTAAGCTGGTGTTTTACTGCCAATCCGCTGCGCGGAGCCACCCACCCATAGGTGCCTTCTGGTAGTCCTATAGCTATCCCGGTATTGACGATTCCTTGTTCTTTTACCGGTATAGTAATTCTCTCGTCTGCATACATGTCATGTCCTGTAGCCTAGGCTGACCCCTGGGTAGGGAGTGTGGCCATATTGCTCAATCTTTAGATTTTGATGTTCTGGACATCCTTGGCCTGGATCGTGGTGAATTGTATCTCCAAGTTCTCTTCCAGGGCTTCCGATTTAGGAACTAAGTCCACCGCTGGCGAGCTTTCGAGGCATACTCTGGTACACCACTCGCTATCGAACGTGATCTTATTACTTTCCCAATCGATCTTGCGGTTGTGTCTTCTTAACCATGGCAGCCCAGGCACTGCCTCATGGTTGGGTAGATCTGCGATTTGGAAGGTTGCCACCTCCCTATGGCTGCCGATGTCCATAGGTACTTCCGCTATATGAGTAATTGGTCCCATAGCCCTCGGCTCCCCGTCCGCAAGTTAGATTTCCCGTATTTCTTTCGCTTTCTTTGTTCGTATGCCGTGTTTGTTGCTGAATTCCTTGTCAATAAAGTTTTCTGTAGCGCCCGAGTCAATCATGCCGTTGAAGATGACTGTCTTGTCCTTGCCATGTAAACGCTTTTTGACCATGGCATGATCTTTTTCTTGTTCCAATGTTTCCGTATTTGTAAGTGCCATGTAGATGTTGCCGATTCCGCTGGTTTTGGTTTTGTTGTCGCGCAGACCATCTCTTACTGGGGACTTTCATCGTTTCCTGACTCCACTGACTAGTATAGTCCTTCTCATCTTTTGCATTTCGGCAATTACTGAGTCTGTGCATAGGTCTGGCGCATCCTAGGCATAGGTTGTTGTCCCTTCTTCTTGTGAACTCTGCTCGTGTGAGGTTTACTCGTGGACGTCTTCTGATAGCATCCAGGTCCCTTGGGTCGCCTCGGGTTTCCATAGTGTTGCCCAAGTTCCAGGTTCCGTTGTTGTTCCAGGGCGTTTCCTGTTGTTGGAGAATGGTACTGTGGTTTCCTTGAAGGTGCTTGATCATGTTGATCCGGTTTTCTTTTTTGATTGCCCAGGCTGGAAGGGCATCTACATTTGCCGCTACCATGTGGTCCGCTGCCCATGCGTCCTGGAGCGTTCGGTTAATTCCTTTAAGGAATTGGCGTCTTAGTGTACCATCATCCTCATTCGCCTCTGTAGCTGTGAGGCGAAAGTTATTCCAGTATTCTGTGACTGGTTCCTTGCCTTGCCTCAGGTGGTCGAGTTTTGTCCTAGCTGCATTTTCCGCATCCACATCCCCAAACTGGTCTTTGAGGGCTGTAGTGAAGTCTTCATATGTAGTCCAGGTCTCCAGCTTGCGTCCTTCTGCAAATGGGTGTATCCAGCTTGCTGCTGCATCCCTTAACAAGCTCTTGACGTAGGTGATTCGTTCTGTATATCGTGTTTCTTGTGTTGCTTCAAAGTTAAGTTGGCATTGTACTAAGAAGGTTCGTAGTTTGGTTCTTGTTCCAGAGAAAGTGGGAGGTTTCTCGACTTTGATCCGGTTGTTGGTTGTTTCTCGCTGGTTGTTTATCAGATCAGGATCTCTTGGAACTGTGCAGTTGCAAATCCTGCTAGTTGAATTCCTGCTCCTCCACCGGCAATTGCTGGTCCCGGTGCTGACATCCTTTCTGGTCTTGGGGTTTCTGGTTCCAGAGATCCTGTTGGTGAGGCCGGCTCAGGGGTCACCGGACTAGTGGTTCTTTCTGATTGGCTTCTGGTTAGGTTTGTGCTAATTGCTTCTTCGAGTGCCGGGCCGTGTGTTGAGGTATCGATTTCGCCCACAGTAAGGCCGATGTCGTTTTCTGTAGAGTCTGCCGTTTTGTAGTTGGGTGTTGCTTAGGTAACGCAACCAAATGTTACGATCCTATGCGGTAAGCTGGTTCTACACCAGGTAACTACTTCTCTTTGGGTTGGATGAAGATGACCGGGCCGTTGTTGTAGTCCGGAATGGGGCGTGGCGCTAATCTCAGCCTCCAGGGTAGGAGTACTATTCCAACGAGTAGTACTAGGCGGAGTTCCACTATTGCTCTTAGGCCTATGCCTATGTTGTCTTGATAGCTGAACCCTATGGTTCCTATCGCACAACGCCAATAGGGAATGAAACGGTAAATAGGTAAAGTAATTGTATAGGAAAGAACTTAGATGGTTGGGTGAAGAGTCCTAACTACAAGTCGCCTAGAAGTCCTTATAAAGGCACTCATCCCTCAACCCTAACCCTCTTGACTCATACCTGTGAGTCACACGACCTCTATGACTCATAGTGAGTCATAGTATCAAATCCATCAGTTGACTCCTCTGTGTCAACTGCGACGCGCGCCAACCAATCATAACTCATATAATAAGTCATGTGCCCTAAAGTGGTCACATGCGCGAAACCAATGACTCATAGTGTGAGTCATGTGCGAAAATCATTAAATCATATGACTCACAAATGTGAGTCATGCGCACGATCAACCAATCACAACATAACAATGATTGCACAAGTGTGCATCCTGTAAAACCCCATGACTTCTAATGAGTCATAGTGCGAAATATAACAACCTTGTGACTCATAACTATGAGTCATACAAAATTCTGCCTTGCTTAGTCACCAATTGTGACACGAACCCTGAAGAACCATCCCAAGCCAAAGTACTTATTAAGCAATCTAAAGCTCAACTGTCTGGCCTTGCGACGGGGATTAACAATCCTCCAGGAGATATGGACCAACCATTGCATCCGGATGCTATCACCAACTGCTTTAAACGAATCCATGACTCTATTACCCAATTGGAATCCCTTGGAATCACCACCTGCGGAAATATCGCCCCCCGTAGCACACCTACTGAACCTGACCCTGAGCCCACACTAGTCCCTCCTCGACCCCCATTCAATGAACTGGACGGATATCTTGAATCTAATAGACACAGAGCCATGCACTTGACTGCCTGTGTCTGGGACGAATGCCAAACACACATAAGTGGAAATAATACAGGATACTTTCCCTCAGGATCTCGCGATATTCCAGGACCCTTGCCTCTCTACTCTTCCTCCAACCTTGTCTCCCCTCATCATCCCTAGCGCAGAGCAGAATACAGATGGGCTGTTCCTCCTTCCCTCTACGATGATGATGGCTATCCAGTGTTTCATACAGTTATTGATAAGGGAAAAGAAATAGAAATACTGGACATCGACCAAGGATGGTTTCTACCCACCCCAGAAGCACCTGTCGATTATGAGGACTGCTTCTTTGATCAGCCCTCTTCCCAACTTGACCTCCGAGCCTTTTAGCTTACCAACTACATGAAAGAAAGTGGGACACCTGCATTCGAAATGCTACACAGAATGACCCACTCCATGATGTAGCCACAAAGGCTATCGATCACCTTGACTGGCTCTTAATTGATGGAGTTCTAGTTAGAAAGGGGAAGGATGATAGTAGAGACTGTCCTTATGTTCCCTATGAAGCAAGATATCAAGGTGCTACTATCAGAAACGAAATTGTGCGCATTACCCATAAAACAAATGGCACATATGGGTTGGCAGAAATGTTTTGAATATGCTTCAAGATACTTCTACTGGCTCACCAGGAGGAACGATTTTAAGGACTATGTCCGCAGATGTCACCTATGTCAGCTCAACAAGGAACCTACCACTGTCCCTGAAGGATCAGTTATCCCCACCCTGTCCCTAAACAGCCATCCTCGTCTCTTGCAATTGGCTTTGCAGGACCTTTCCCTAGCGATTCCAAACTGGAACTCATCATGGTTGTCTTGGATCGATTCAGTGGCTTTACCTACCTCATACCAGTTTCCCAAAACATCACAGCTGTCGAAACAGCTCACACGCTCATTGAGCGAGTCTTCTCCATTCATGGTTTTTCCCTACCTTCCTAGTCTGTGATAGAGACCCCAAGTTTACCTTACGCTTTTGTACACAGCTTATGGCGAATCTCAATGTTGACCTCAACAGGGCTACAGCTTACCATCACCAGACCAAGGGGCAGAGTGAGCGCAAAATAAGAACTGTTCGCCAATACCTTAAGAACTATGTCAGCCTTAAAGGAACCAAGTAGGTTCGCCACCTACTTCATGTCCAGACTGCAATCAATGCAGCTCCCAGCGATAGCACAGAACTCTCCCCCTTCGTGATCACCTTTGGCAGACTACCAAACCTCCTCCCCAGCGTTTGAGTTCTCCCCACTTTAGTACTAGCAGCAGACGAGATTGCTTTCCAGATCATGAAGAACCAGCAACTCGCCAGAGATGCCCTCAAGAAGGCCAAAGCACGCCAAACTACCTCCAGCGAAACCAGAAGAAAGGATGGACCCCCAATCATCCCTAACGAAACTGAAGTTATCCTCAAGTCAGCACCATATGTCCATAAGGTTGGACGAAATCACAAGCTAGTTGGACCATGGTTAGGACCCTTCTCAGTAAGCGAAGGACCTGACAGACATAACAACTACAAACTCATACTTCCCCCATTGATGGCAGGAATCCACCCATGGATCCATCGCAACCATCTTCGCATTTACCTAAGACCAAACCCCTTCGCCTTCCCAGGAACACCTGCACCGATATCCAAAGAACCTATCACCATTGATGCTAGTGGACAAGAGCAATGGGAAATCGAAAAGATTCTAAAAGATCGAATCTATCACAGAAAGAGACAGTTCTTGATCCATTGGAAAGGCTATGATGAAATCGAAGCAACATGGGAACTCCTCTACAACCTAGAAGGCCCCAGCACCCTCTTCAGATCCTACTGGTTCGATACCTACAATGAATCTATACCTTTCAGACTCCCTTGGTCCCATGGCGAGACTTTCTCTGCCTGGACACTCCAGAAACCCGACTATGCCACCCTCTTACCTGAGCTTGACCCTGAGGGATTTTGGAAACCCCTTCAAGACTCAGACTACTCAGAATCCGACACCAGCACAACACTCTCCACCTTGGACAAATCTGAGATGGAAAGGTAACTGCTTCAAGGTATTATCTTCGGAACTATGGGGCCAATAAAGGTGTAAGGTTTTGACACTAGTGATGGATATATGTTTACTCATAAGTTTATATATTTTGAAATTGTGTGGAATGCTCAAAAGGCGGGTTGGTCATTAAGCCCTTTAGGAGATTCCTTATTGTTTTTTTTGTTTTATTTCTTTTAAGGGGAATATAATGGAATCCTACTATGTTTCTACTATTACAACTGAATTGATGTTGGTTATTACTTATTTGGGTTTATACCTGATAAGCGCTACTATTTGGTTGTCCTTTCCTACTTGGTTAGGACTTCCTAACTGGTTATTCTTTCCTTGTTTCGCTTATCACTACCCCTCATTGCTTCTACCCATTTGGGTATCGCTATCCTCCTGCTATACCTACTGGATTTGTGTAGTTTTAGCGATCCCTTGTTCCTTCTTGTTTGGATTCCATTAATTGTTTTGTTAGCTCCATCCTGTCGCTTTTAACCCTCTGTTTTCGGAATATGGTTACCTTCGTATGCTGCCTCTGTTAGCATGTTTGTTAGACTGGATGTTTGCGCTTTTGTTATATTTTCCTAGCTACAATCTTTTTTATTTAAAGAGCCTGCAATCCCTTAAGGATTCGGACTATCAAGCCTCACAGGACTATCATCTTTAATACTACAAGTTGAACGGTAACTCTATTAGTTCCATACCTTTTACCTTGTCTATTGAAGACCTATCCATCGACGCTTCTCCCCCTATCCTAATAAGTATCTTCAGAGTCCCTTTGGGATTCTCGAGATACTTGGTAGTAGGTTACATACGCTCATGTTCTTCCTGGGTTGCAACCTGCCTTTGCAGAAGTTCAGGTCGTTGGCGGGGTAGGGCTTCCTCCAATTAGTGATCTTGGTTGAGAGATTCCTGCCCTTTTGCACTAATGTTAGCATGAAGTTGAGTACTTACTGCTTCATAGTATGTAGCCCATTGTTCTTGACCTAGTAACTTAGCCTCCAGCTTCTGGGTGGTTGCTGTTCGTAGAGTAATCGTCTCCGCCCTCAGCATCTCTAACCTGGCGTGGACCTGTTTTAGTTCTTCTCCCATGATATGTTCACCGCATGCAATTCAGTGTGCATGGTGCTGAAGTTGGTCCGCCTGAACCTGCGCTTAACTAGACAGTTCCTGGTATGCCAGATGAACGTTTTCAACTAATTGTCGTAGTGTTCGGTCGAACATGTCCATGGCTTGTGTAAAGCATTGTGCCAATTTTTGCCAAGAAAGGTTTCTTGCGTCCCCAGGTCCTGGGCTACTGGAGCGAGTACCTAAGGCTGACTTTCTTGCTCCACAGGGCTGTGAGAGATAGTGGAGAGCCAAAGGTGTTCTGGAGTATCCAGGTGCATTGTTGTTTACAACCAGGGAAACTTGCTCAATGTCGGACATCGATTTGTTCATGTCGATGGTCAGTTATAGAGACATTGTGTAGGACCTGAGTGTGTGTCTTCCGAATCCTAACCCAGAGGGCTCAAAGGATATCTTTGAGAAAAAGGAACTAGAGGTTCTACTTTCTGGACTATCGTAGTCAACGATCTTGAATGTTATGTATTTGGTACAATCTTATAGCATGAGTACGAAAATACAACACAGTATTAAGAGTATACTATATGCATGCTAGTGTGAGATTGGTAGTAGTTCTTGTCCTTAATTAACTAAACAAAGTAGACGGCAACTAGGTATTTATACCAGTGCATATCCTCCCTGTACTCAGTAACAAAATAAGGAAATCATTGTAAGAAACATAAGTGCGAACATGTTTGACCCTGAAAAAGTACTAAGGAAATCCTAATAAAATATGCATAATCTGAAGTGGTATGCGGGAATTAAACTTAAAGTAAACACATGATACATGACTGGTAAAAGGTCACTATACATGGAAAGTTAACTGAGAAACTCCGCACATAAAATAAGAAATGTATGCATTAATCCTCAATCATTACCATGATATATAACCGAAAATATGATATACTCTAGCTGTATTAATGTCAATAGTTTTTCTGAGTAAACTAGAAATAACCAAGCAGAGACATAAACAATATTACTGTAGGAAATATACCTATGAAACGAATTGAAGAATTTCAACACTTCCCCTCATTATCTACAACCCAACTATCTCCTCATCCGTTCATGTCCGGGTTTCTCATCTACCTTGGTACAAATATCGGCTGGGTTTTCTGATGACGCAACCTTCAGGAGTGTGAAAGAACCGTTATCGATCTCTTTTCGTATTTTGTAAAAATGGATATCGATATGTTTTGTTCATTCATTAAGTTGATGGTAGGTTGCCAGAAAGTTTGCGCCAGTATTGTCGGCATGTAAAGCGATTGGTGTTTTTAGCCGGATGTCGCAGAGATCTTTGTTGTACCATTGGATTTGCCATGCTGCTAGGGACATAGCTACATATTCCGCTTCCGTAGAAGATGTTGCGACTAAAGCTTGTTTATTTGACCGCCAGGTTATACAGGCATTGTTAGAAGGAATAAGATACCCTGGGAGCGAGTGGCGGGTGTCGAGACATGCTGCTAAGTCCGCATCTACATAGGTGTTCATAGCATTTGTAGTTGTACAAGCGTAGAAGAGTCTAAAGTCTTTTGTACCGTGAATGAACCGAAGAACGTGTTTAGCGGCCTTTAAGTAGATTTTGGTCGGGCAAGAAGAAAATTGTGAGAGAAAAGATAGTGTATATGCTAGATTGGGTCTGGAACTAGTTGTCAGTTACATAAGCAAGCCTGGTATCGATTGGTATATGGACATGTCCGGTATTTGTTCATCCACTGTCCCTTTCCATAGTTGAATGCCGTTAGGTAAAGGTCCAGAGACTGGCCGTAAGTTTTCCATACCATATGGCTCCAGGACTAACTTGATGTATCGTTGCTGGGTAAGATGTATCCCGTCTGTTGTATATGTGATATGTAGGCCAAGTAGGAATGTAGCTTCCACTAAGTATGTAATCTCAAATGCCGTTTTCGGGTCTTCTATGAGACAAGTAGCTAGGGGAGTTTTGGCCGAGTATATAGCGATGTCGTCAATGTAAAGTGATAGGGATATGTCGTGTTTACCGTGAACAAACATGCATGGGTTAAGGGCTGATATGGCAAAACCTTTGGATAATAAGTATCTAGCGAGGAGAGTGTACCATTAATTCGCAGATAGCTTAAGTGTATAGAAACATCTGTTAAGTCGCCATACTTTGTCTCCATTACCGAACCCGGGTAACGGTCACATGTAGACTTCTTTTTTCAATTCACTGTAAAGGAATGCAGATTTGACAACGGATTGCCGTGGTCGCCATTTGTTTTTAGCACATATTCCAAGGAGGAAGCGGAGTGATTCATATTGGACGACCGTAGCGAAAGTATCTTTCAAGTCAAACCCCGGTACTTCTGAGAATCCTTTAGCAACTGCCCTTGCATGGTACCTTTCTAATGTACCAGCAGCATTTCGCTTGGTCTTAAAGACCCATTTACTGTCAATAATCTTGCGTCCTGAAGGTTTATCTACTTCATCGAAAGTACCACTTTTCTCAAGTGCCTTTATTTCCTAGTCCATTGCATGGGTCTATTGTTCCTTAAGCGAGCTATTCACTGTCTCCGTGTAGGTTTTGGGATCCTCGTCTGATGGTACACTGACATTACTGCCAAAGTATTGTGGTGGGCGAATGGTTCTGGCAGATATGGTCTGTATCTCAGGAGGATTTTCCGGTTGTGCTTCTTGTATAAGAGGTGCCGGTGATTCTTCTGGCATTTGGGGACGGTCACAATCTTGAGGATTTTCAGGCGGTGGAGGTGGATGTACTTCGATGGTTGGTTTGTCTATTGCTTCCTGTGGTAGAGCTTTATCGGGTGCTGGTAATCTCTGGTAGGAAGGTGGGTAGACAGTTGTAAAGGTCTCTGATGAAGGTGCAGGTTCCTTGGAATCAAGCAGTATTATTGTCTTGGTAGTCCAGTGGAGCTGTCGGGTTTCTGAGATTTTATGCTGTTTTTTTTTTTTTGTTAAATCCGTGGTTTTATTCATACTAAGTACAGGAAAATCCTGGCATTCACCCTGAGGTATGGCCTAAAAACCCCAATAACATAAGAAACTTCACCTCCCCCATAAAATAACAAATAACAATAGAAACACTATCATAAACATCAAGTCATCAGCCCCAGGGCAAAAATTCAAAATCAGGACCTCAGGTCCGAGACTCTCGTAAACGGAAAATTTCCCAACCTAACTGGAAAGTTCAACCTATTCTGCGTTACAAAGGAAACAAAACTGTTTTCTGAGATTTTGTGCAATGATGGTATATATATACGGTATATCTTGCTGGAGGAAGTATATCCAATAAGGTATCCTTCTATGGCTTGGGGCTGAAACTTTGTTCCTGGTTTTCTGGTCTCCTTAGTTATATGTACCAAGCATTTGGTTCCGTACGGGCATAGGTGGTTTACTAACGGCTTCTTTTTGTAGAGAGATTCAGAGGGTATTAGTTTTCCTATAGATCGGTTAGCGTGGATGTTCTGGAGGTATACAGCTATTGTAACTGCTTCGGCCCATAAACGCAGTGTAAGACATGATAACATAGAGTGTATAGATGTGATGATGGTCCTAATATACCATTCGGCAACACATTTAGATTGACGAGAGTAAGGAGGTATTTTGTCATGTTTGATACCCAGTTTTTAAAACACGGTTGTTATATCTTGGTGGACAATTTCTCCTCTGTTATTGGTTCTGAATCGTTTAATAGTAGTGTTGTCCTGAGTGTGTCTTTCTTTGATGAATTGGTTGAATGCTTTAACAGTATGGGATTTGGCCTTAAGAGGATAAATCCAGGTGTACCATGTAAAATCATCAATAAAGGTGACATAGTACCAGGAATTTATGAAGGAGGGGGTAGTGATTTTTCCAATTATATCAGAGTGGCTTAATTAAAAGGGATTTTCACATCTAGAGTCTGTATATTCGAGTTTGCGTTTGTTGATTTGGACGTAATGCAGGTTTCACTCTGCCAGACTTTTGGAACTTCGGTAATTGTTGGATTGTCTGAGTAGTTGGTACTTTTGAGGTAGGATGGTGAACGATGTCCGAGGGCTTCATGCCACTGTTGGTAAGTCGTCTTGTTCGCCACTGCTTTTTCTTCTTGCACAACATAATCTTGACCATCAAGCTTTCCCCATATCACTTCTCTTTTATTCTCCCTGTATACAAACATATCCGCCCCTTTACTACTCAAAGAAAAACCATTCCCAAAAGTGTCACAAATCGTGACTTAGCAATAGGGAATGTTTCACATGACTCACGATTGGTGAGATCATTTATGATTATGATGTTTGATTTGATTTATTGTTTCATGACTCACGATTGTGAGGTCATATGATGTTATGACTTTCGCACCTGACTACAAGTATGAGTCAGGGGTTTCACGCATGTGACGCGATTAGCGCACATGATCTTTTATAGAAATTGTATACTAGGGGGATTGTATACTATGACTCAAATTGTGAGTCATAGGACGTTTGTTATACTATGACTCACACGGCAGTCATAGTAAAGAGGTGACTCATAGTAAAGTCACCAGGGTTAGGGTTGTGGGAAGAGCGCCTATATAAGGAGGGTCACGGACACAGATAGCTAGCTCTTCACGCAACCACCTAACTCACTTCCTATGTTATACTTTTACTATTAGCTCAATCTATACTTTATTCTTATTACGACCATTCGTTTATATCACCGACCGAAAGGTGATTCGAGAAACGTATCGCTAAGGAGCAGTCGCACGGGCTAGGAGTGAAAGGACTCAGTGTTCCCTAGGCGACATAAGGCTACGAGACCTGAAGAGAGGTAAGACGAGCAGTACTTATCGTTACCTGTTGCAGTTAAAGGAGATAGTGTGCCTTGTCCGGCAGACTAAGGATAGGTTTGTAACAAAAAGATACATTAGCGCGCCAGGAGAACAAGTTACTTTGATCCAACTTCGAAACCCAGAGAAGATGTTTAAGGAATACAGGGGCTACTTGACCATTTGAAGTTTTGGCCATGAGCTTGACCGTTCCTCGGCCATATGATTCTATTACTGAATCATCATCTAACTTAACAGTTCCTGTACTTGGGTCTAAGTTTATAAGAAGGTCTAGATTAGTTATCATATGTGAGCTAGCGCCTGTATCGATTACCCAGTTGTGTTGGTGGGGAGTCTTTTGCTTAGAGAGGAGGGATCTGGATGTACTGACCAGTTCAGATATTTCTTCTTTGCCGATCTTTGCTGTACTAACAGCTTTCATTTCCTTCTTATTTTGGTTGTTGCCATGGAGTTTATTACACTCATTCCAGGTATGTCCCTCAGGACGAGTAGTGGGGTAATGCTTTTTGCAGTAGGTACATTCATTGGATGTGGCCGCAAGTCTCCGAGGAGGTTCTCTTCCTTTTCTGTTGACATCAACGCTTTTATACACTTTGTCGTCCTCAGGGCTAACCATGGGTCTCATGTCCAACAACCTATAGTAGACATGATCGTAGGTCAGGTCCTCCTTGGATTGGAGGTTATTAACGATGTTACTGATCGACTCGGGAAGGGAGCGGAGAACAACTGCAGCTTTGGCTTCGGGTGTCTCGAATACCGATCTGAATACAAATGATAGAGCATATCCCTTATCGGCACAGGAGGAGGAGCAAGGGTGTTACATTCGATTCCAGAGGGTATCGTACTTGTTGATATGGTCAGCAATAGGTGCAGAGGTATGTTACTTGGTATCGAGGACAGCATTGAGATGTTCAAAGAAAGAGGTGGTGTTTTCTCTAGCAAATGGATCTTAAACGCTTTCCAGATGGGGGGGGGTGTTTTGTGGGTGGCCAACAAAATAAGCCATTGGGGGTCAATCATTTCAAGGAACTAGGCCGAGGCCGATTGGTAGTGATCAAGAAATTTATCTATTCTCTCTAAGTTATTATTTCCATCTTTAGCCTCTTCTTCCTCAGGCCTAGTTTCCTTTTCCGTTACTATGTCCTAGCAATTATATAAACTAAGGACATATTCTGAGATATCTTGCCAGGTCTGGTAGTTATCAGGGCTAGTGAGCTTTGGGAGTGGTTGTAGCTGGGAAATTGCACTTTCCATAAGAACTTGGATTAAGTGAGGGAGGAAAACTCGGACTTTAGCTATGAGCACCAAGATTTTTCGTATCGATTTGCCAAGATTGTTACGCCAAGAAAGTTTCCTTTCAACTGATGTTTCCAATTGAGCGATGTTTCATTTCGAATGATGTTTCGTTTCAAAACAAGTTTCATTTAGAGTGAAAATGTTTCGATGTTACATGAGATATTATGGGTGAAAGAATTTTATTTCGTTTAGGAAGGAATGTGTTTCGTTATGAAAGAGGTAGCGTGTAAGTGCAAGTCGTATAGCTTTGGATGAACTGGGCTTATAACCTCTTGAATGATATGTATTTGGCACAATCTTATAGCATAAGTACGAAAAACAACACAGTATTAAGAATATACTATGTGCACGCTAGTGTGAGGAATATTGTAGTATGAAGGTAGATTGGTAGTAGTTCTTGTCCTTAATTAACTAAGCAAAGTAGGCGGCAGACAGCTATTTATACAGGTGCGTATCCTCCATGTACTCATTAACAAAATAGGGTAATCATTATAAGAAATATAAGTGCGAACATGTTTGACCCTGAAAAACGAGTAAGGAATTCCCAATAAAATATGCGTAATTGATGTGGTGCGCGGGAAATGAACTTAAAGTAAACACAGGATACATGACTGGTAAAAGGCACTATACATGGAAAGTTAACTGAGAAATCCCACACATAAAATAAGAAATGTACACATTAATCCTCAATCATTATCATGAAATATAACTGAAAATATGATATACTCTAGCTGTAGTAATGTCCGCAGTTTTCCTGTGTAAACTAGAAATAACCAAGCAGAAACATAAACAAAATTACCTTAGGAAATACTCAAATGAAACGAATTTAAGAATTTCAACAAACGAGAGGGTGCCAGCGGGAGGATGGCCGTGACTATATTTATAGATTTCTGAGAAATCTTGTCATGTTGGGATAAGTTTTGGGTCTATGAACCAGGAGGGTTCATAGGAGTACAGTAGGAACTCGATGTCAAGAAGGGAGTTGTATGGGATGGTTTTGATACACGACATAAAGCTTTGTAGACAAGGTTCAAGAATACACTATGCGAGGAGGGTGGAATTAGCTATTACCTGGTATGATTCCCCTGGTATGACTTCGAGGTAACCAATAGTCATGTATGCGCCTTGGTAACAAGGAGAAATATCAATATACTGTTAATAGTAGTTGATTCTTAGGACAGGCGAATCTGATTAGCGTTATGATCCTTCGTCATAAACGCAGAGTGTTTAGAAAGGCTCGTAGGGAAAGTAATAAAGATTTTCTTGTAAGACTTCTTATATTGATGAGATCTCTTCTCCATTGCGTGATGATAGCTAAAGCTGGGGAGGCACTTCAATATCTATATCCCGCATCTGCATGTTCGCAGACTACTTCTAAAACCTATATTTTAATATACTTCCAACCTTTTCGTCCTTTAATCCCAAGTACAATAACCGTTTGACCAAGAGAATATTGTCCCCCACGCAGCTTATCGACAAGTCTGAGCTCTTTTATTTTCTGATGGTGGGAACCATTTATCAGTTGGTGATGTCATTCCTTGTTCTGCGGTTCAACTTAAGATCTTCTATCGTGGAATTTACCAATAGTTTCTTTGAACTCCAAGTGGCCAACTTGGCTGGTGACCTATCTGGATACTACCTGCTTTCCCAGTGTCTTGCCAATGACTTGCAGGATGACTTAAGACTTACGAGCAGTCCAATACCGTATCATATAGCTATGCCACTCCTTATCAACCTGGTCCGATAGGTCTGTAGACCATGATAGGCATGTTTTCAGGGTCTGAGTGGGTTCTCATATTTCTCTTGGGGCCCACTCACTATAGTCTCATTTTAGCGCAGAGCTTCACATCAGTTTGGGTCCATTCCAGCGAAGGCTGTACGCAATACGCTGTAGCTCTGCGGACACTGATCCTGTGAACTTGATTCCAGCTGCATTGCGTCGTCCGAGTCCCCTTCTACATATTCCCAACGCACAGCATCCGCCCAGAGGGACGTTGATGATGTAAATAGTGTTATAACGGGGGCGCCGATCCTTGGCTGTTTAGTAAGGGGACACCTTTAACCATAGGCGCCGCAGGCGCCGTGTGGGCCCCACAAATGGGCCGCAGAGGCATGAGTTATATATCAGCCCAACATTTGCATGAATTCAATAAAGGATTCCAGTACCATGTAGCCATGTACCTAACAAAAGGACCTAGTTACGATCATTACAACAACACAAGAGAACTGCGTAATCGACCCACCATGAATAAACAGGAAGGAGAAAAGTAACTTCCCCAAAGTAGTGCTCTGAAACGGATCGGTGTTCAATTTGACAATTTGCAAGGTTACAATTATGTCAATGTCAGAGAATTATTTTAAGGTTTTTAGATCGTCAGTCGGTCTGCTTTTCTAGTATTACCCTGGACATTGGAACAGAACCCTGCATCCACCATGGACGCCTCGCCATCAGCCTCTAGTTCACAGTCTGATCAGAGCCTTCCAATTCCCCAGCCTTCAGGTCAAGTGTTGCAGTCACAAAACGTAGGTGTGGATAAAACTAAACAAGTGGAACAAGAAGTAATCGATACAATATACTGCCAGTGGAATAGGTACTGGTATTTGATTCCAAGAGGGTTACAGTATATGCTGCAGAGGAGGACATTCCTGAATTTCGTTTTCCTTTAGAGACATATTTTGTACCACCAACAATTTTCAGTTATGCGTCACCACCAGTTCTAAATAGCTTCAGTCGTCACTCATAATATTTTCCTTCAACAGTCAGAGTAATGCAGTATTCATATTGAGTTGCCGGCATTGAGTTTACTAGAGAGATATCATGAGTGTCAAGTCATTTTTGGGATAAAAGGAATCTTAGTTGACAGCAATAGGGAGTG
The DNA here is from genome assembly GCA_003316355.1 of Tuber calosporum. Classification (NCBI taxonomy): domain Eukaryota; kingdom Fungi; phylum Ascomycota; class Pezizomycetes; order Pezizales; family Tuberaceae; genus Tuber; species Tuber calosporum. The sequence continues at coordinate 16,389 of QFET01004193.1, forward strand.
ACTCTGATGGACAAACTCAGCGTGAAAAATGATGAGGGGAGTGCAGATTCGTAAGGCATGCCAGATTGCGTCTGTGGCAGGAAACCTTCTCTGCCGACTACCAGATGATATGATATAGGGCAAGGAGAAATTGACCGATACTTTGATTGACCAATTCCCTAATTTGAAGAATGATCGTCAGGTCCTGGAAGATATCATATCAGTTATGAGTTGTCTCAAATAAGGCGATCATGATGTTTTTGCCTATTTTTCGAACGTAATACGCCTCCTTTGTTGAAAGCCTTTCTGCCTACAACAATTGGATAAAATTCTCATTTGCTAATATATCAATGGCCTAGCCAAACAACATTTTCGAGATATGGCAATCCTTACATATCTAAGACCCCCTTCCAACAGGAGCCGCAATCAGGTTGTGAATTGTATGATGCTCTTGGCGATTCAAAGGAAGATTAAAGGATACAAGACGAATGAAGGTGTTGGGGGTGATTCGAGTAGTGAGGATGAAGACCAGTGTGGGAGTGATAATAGTTCCGATGATGAATCTGACCTGATTTTGCAAGATTTTACAAGTCAAAGATATCTCATAGGAGATCTAAAAGGACAGGGAAGTAGTCCAAGCGGAAGATGCAAAAGAAATCCAGGAGGAGCAGTGGTGTAACGGAATCCTATTATGTTTCTACTATTACTACTAACTTGATGTTGGTTATTACTTATTTGGGTTTATACCTGATAAGCGCTACTATTTGGTTGTCCCTTCCTACTTGGTTATGACTTCCTAACTGGTTATTCATTCCTTGTTTCGCTTATCACTACCCCTCCTTGCGTCTACCCAGTTGGGTATCGCTATCCTCCTGCTATACCTGGTGGATTTGTATAGTGGTAGCGATCTCTTGTTCCTTTCTGTTTGGATTCCATTACTTGTTTTGTTAGCTCCATCCTGTCGCTTTTAACCCTCTGTTTTTGGAATATGGTTACCTTGGTATGCTGCCTCTGTTAGCATGTTTGTTGGACAGGATGTTTGCACTTTTGTTTAGTTTTCCTAGCTACAATCTTTTGTATTTAAAGAGCCTACAATCCCTTAAGGATTCGGACTCTCAAGCCTCACAGGACTATCATCTTTAATACTACAAGTTGAACGGTCACTCTATTAGTTCCATACCTTTTACCTTGTCTATTGAAGACCTATCCATCGACGCTTCACCCCCTATCCTTACAGTATCTTCAGAGTCTCTTTGGGATTCTCGAGATACTTGGGAGTAGGTTACAAGCGGTATTAATGACAGTTCTATATGTGGTGAGATTAAGGAGCTAAGAAGTATAATGAAGAATGTTTTAAAGGTACAGAATAGACTAAACGATGTGAGGAGCTCTGAAGTAGTCTGTCCCAAGGCAGATATGATACCCAGGGATGCATATGCAGTCAACCAAGCATATAGGTATTACCCACCCCAAGAGCAGTATCATGACGAATTGCCAGGACTGGGTAATACAACAGGCAGACGTCCTGTGTTTCCAAATTGAATAGGCAAAATACGGTCTATTTCGAATATAGAACTGGAGTGTCCTCTGGGAAGACAAGTATTTTCTGAGAGGATGCAACATGAATGTGGACAGAGGGGTACACAATATCAGTCTTTATATGGAACCTATTGATCAGCACGGAAACTGTTCTCGAATTCACATCCATCCACCACCACCTACAGCAGGGATTCTGCTTTGCAACCTATTGTCAGTCCAAATATAGTACTTTATTACCTATTACAAAATGTGTTAATGTGTTACAATTGTGTCAAAGTGGGTCATATATGTCCAATTTATCCAAAGTTGAGGGCTTATGGTGGAGCTACTCAGAGGGTAGAGTGAGAAATCTCATATCTTGGAGAGTCGCAGGAGAAGAAGATAATCTCATCACCATCCCCGTTGCCACTACAATTGGGGTTACTGGAGAATCCAGAAAGTATTGTGGAGTTTACCATAAAGGCGTCAGCACTGGAGGGGATAAAGGTTTCTGAGGTTACAACAACTGGACTATAAGCAGATAAGTTGATGAAGTTTGTCTGCAAGATTTCACCAGACTACTAGGACGATGAAGATGGAGATGAAAACAGTAATGGGAGTGATCAAGTGGCACCTGTGATGGCTGGAGAGTGAGTTCATTAGTTTGGTAAGTTGCCATGAGAATTTGGAGGTGAATCAGGACTGGAGAGGGACAGACAGAGCCAGCGTGGAGACGATGATAAAGTCGAGGCTTTAGCCAGTGGACAGAGAGTGAAGCTAGCAGTTGGATGAGCAGCTAGGGAACCGATACCGAAGATGAAGGGAAGGGAGAAGTTAGATTTCGTTGGTGCCTTGCAAGATGCACCGGTTGTCGGTCTCAATTGGGGGTCGTTTTTCAATCTGGCTCCATCAGTCAAACTGGATATATGATGTCTATTGGTGCAAGAGAGGGCAATAGATCTTGAGCATACAGGCGGCAAGGGAAATAAGAAACTAGTGATTGTCTAGGAGGATACCCAAAGGGCCACTTCTGGTGATGAAGTAGTAGCAGTTGCAACAGATTCAGGTTTGGGTAATGTGGCAAACTTTTACAAATAGGGAAGTGTCCAAACTCTGGACTGAAACCATTGTGTGTCACAGATTTTTGTGGATACTGGATCTGTTATTAACCTCATGCCAATTCACTAACAATGATTGATGTGTGGGATGTTATTGAGAGCTTGTGGAAATTTGTCCAGACAGCTGCCAACGCGCTTGTAAAAGTTGCATATTGTGCAGATATACGCATGTTTGTGGCCAATGTCCCTTGTGATTTGCCTGTGTATGCACTTCAATGAGAATACAAACTGACATACTGGATGCTCTAGAGAAGAAAGGTGATACATATATGAGATATGGTACTAGACTTTTGAGTCTAAAGGTATTTTAGAATATAGTGCCTGGAGGTGACTATATTGACTACAGTCTACGCTGGCAGGAAGTAGAGTCAAATCCAAACTACTTAGCTTCAGTGAGCGAAGATAGAGTAATTTATCTAAGTGGATCTATTACCCATTCTATATTTTAATAATCCGAATATATCTGCATATGAGTGCATATCTGCAAGCAAGACAGTCCTTCAGACTGATTACCGGGTATTTAGTAAGATGTTCGCAAATTGGCGGCATCAAACAGAACTTAGTTGACTTGCCAAAAAGATCAAAGGCTATCTACTGGTGGAGTGCTAGATATCCTCAGAGATATTGATAGACTGGGGGATCATTTGCTGTAGCAGGGTCATACATCTTCCGGGTTAAAGTGTGTTTGCACTGTTAGACCATGTTCGAAAATTCCTTAGATACCTGTTAAGGTTCGACTATCTATATCGCGCAACCGGCAACGATATATGATTCAGTCTATCAAGACACTTGCTCACTACTATTGCGACTACTCCAAGTCCAATAGTTTTCCTGAGCACTTGATAGAAGAATCCGACAGTCAACTTTAACTAGAGGTCGCTAGAGGGAGAGCGGAATGAAGGTTGGATTTGATAAAGTTATAGATAGGAAATATCAAAGATGGTTGCGTGAAGAGCTATCTACCTGTCCCCCTATGGGTCCTTATATAGGCCTCTTCCCGCAACCCTAAACCTTATGGCTGTGCAAGTGCGCAGCCATGTGAAACTCATACATCATATGACCTTCTAAGTGCGAAGGTCATCTGCACTAATAATAACCTCATGGCTCACAAGTGTGCGTCATGCGCGAAACCCACATGACCCTAAAGTGGTCATGTGTGCGAAATCCTCGTTAGCCTCACAAGGCTTACTCTGCTTTTCTGTCCTTCCTGCCTAGCGCTCTTCTAGGCAATCGTGACAATACCTCTTATATATAGCCAACCTAAGTACTGGTAAAAGTAAATAAGTTGTTTGTGGTCCCTGGTAGTTAAGGGCTTATCAAGCAACAGAGAATAGACTTTAATAATATATCAAGTTATTAAAATATTAAGATTTCTTGCTGCTATCAAGAAACCTTTCCCCTTTAACTTAAGTTTCAAGCAAGCTTTCGGCACACTGCTTGGACCTTTTGGATACTAGCACAGCCTAGACTAATAAACAGTACGGAATTGGTTACCCTGTAACACTAGATTGTTATTTTCCTGTCACTAAAGCAACTCAACATTCTCTCATTCCTAGAGAATATCATAACGCTCCAAGTTTTCAGCAATGCAAACATTGCGGGCACTGTCAAGATCACAAATTTAACAACATATTTCCAATCTGCTGCAAACAGTACACTCTTGTCCTCTGCACATTAGCTCTCTAAAATCTTGCTTGCATATAGCGAAAACATACCAAGCATATCTATTGGTAAGATAGCAAGTGAATTACTGTGTTTACCAAGGCCAATTCAAAATCTATTTAGGATAATATAGAGGATCCTGGACTTAATCCTCAATCTTCACGTTCAATCTTTGAACCTCTACCAAACCAACAATTGAGAAGTATCTCTGATACTTCCTTATATGGACAAGATATCCTGATCTTTGATCCTTTTTCCACCATATCCTCTTGGAAGAGACACTTGCTGCTGACCTAGTGGAAATACTGCTATTTGAAATAATTAAACCATTATGGTTCACTAATATATTTTTAGTTACCACACCTGAGGGCTTTACATAAATCTACCCCAACATTCCTGGGAATGACTTTATCTGCAAAGATTTCTGAAGTGGGATTCTACTGGGTCAGATTATTCTTCAGTTCACAATCTTTGTGCCTGGAGGCCAGAAGACTCGTCCTAGTAAATTATGTTATACAGAAAATATTATTGTGTCTAAGCGAGCTGCAATAGCTATGGCATGCAAAGAGACAGCAATGCTTACTCCTTTTGGCCCAGACAGGATCATAAAAGAGGATGATACAGAATTGTTAAGGGTAGTTGATTCTAAGGGCGAGCAAATCTGACTAGGCTTGAATCTTTATTCGTAAACGGAGATTGTCTAGGAAGGCTGATAGCCAAAGATTTTGTGGAAACTTATAATGTTGATAACATCTCTTCTCCATTGTTTCATGCTCTATCTAAGCCTGGGGACTGTGCAGGTATTTATACCCTGCGATCTTAATCTCGCAACTTTACAACTTTTAAGATCTATCCACTATGGTTCACAAGTGCAACACCTATTTGACCCTGAAAACCTAGTCTCACATCTCTGGTCTTCGGTCACCTGGCTCATTTCAGTGGAATGATAGCAGTCAATCTTCAAATATGAGTCTGCCGATCTGTAGACCATTATCCATATATGAGTTGATAAATACTCATGTCGCGATGCATCAGCTGCCTTAGTCTTGCGATAGGCTCAGAGGATAATATCGCTCATAACTCTTTGTTCGACAGACCGATTTCTACCGTTCGAGCTGCTATTTCAGGACAGAGTCCTCTTCTTAGAAGTTGGGTGATAATCCCTGCGTTGGGTCATTGTTATTATCTTACAGGAGTGTTTGCAGATGCATGCATGATTGGTAGAAAATATCTCATTCAACCAATAACCCTGCTAGACCGTGGAATTTAACACGTGACCTCCTGAGAGACCACTTCACTGAATACCCTTAGAGTATGACGGCAGCAACGTATATGGTGTTACAGGAGGGGTGCCAATTTTTCGGTCTTTTGGTGAGAGGACACTTTTTACCGTGGGCGCTACAGGTGATGTGCGGGCCCCACAAGGGGGACGGAGGGGCATGAGTAGTATCTCAGCCCAATTTCGTATGAATTCAGTGCTGGATTCCAGTACCTTATACCAATGTGCCTAATATGAGCTCCCACCCCTGAGCAGTCATCTCGAATCGCCTTTTATACAAAGGTTACCCTCTCTTATCAGAACCATCCAAATACACAAAAAAAAAAAAAATTGACTTTAAATACTAATACATGTCCATAATTTGAACTTGAGTTGGTAGTGTAAAAAACCTAACATGTTTGCTTGGCCACACTAGGAAGACCTTTTCCTTGTCATTCTACCTCTGCCCGCTTTGGCATATCTGGATTCTCCCCTTTAAATGCCTCCACTAATTCCTGTTCATACTCTAAGTGGTGTAGTAGTTCCCAGTTATTTTCATCTTTGGAACAACCAGTCCACTTCACAAAATATCCTAACTCACGGATCTGTTGGTTACGACCTCCCACCAGCAGGGTATAAGAGATTATTTTACTCTTCACTATTCTTACGATTTGCTATTCAAAATCTGAACCAATTTCCTCTGGCTCGCCGGGAGGTTGTTCCCTTGCTGGTTGATTGGATGTCTGATAGGTTTCCAACAATGACACATGAAATATCGGAAGGATCTTCCATCTTGGGGATTTTTATAGTTTGTAGGGCCGTTCTCCCCTTTTTTCCATTACCTTGAACGGGCCATCCAGCTTTGGGCTAAGCTTTTTAGAAGGTAGCTTAGTGTGCATATTTTTCGCATTCAGCATGACTATGTCCCCGACTGCTATGTCTGATTGTTGCTTAGCCGTTTAGTTGTAATACTTGCTCATATTTTCCCTTGTTTATTCCAAAGCTTGTCCCGCCTGTTGTTGTATTGTTTGCATCTAGTGTGCATATAGCTGTGCACCTGGATTTTGGGCTACGGGTTCCTTAATCCATTCTGTTTGTGGATGGAATCCATAGTTTGCCAAGCATGGTGACATACCATAGGCATTCATTACTGAATTGTTGCAGGCATGCTCGGCTAGCGGGAGCAACTGGTACCAGTCCGTTTGATTATAATTGACAAAGTTTCTGAGGTATACTTCCAGCACATAGTTGGTCCTTTCCGTTTGTCCATCAGTTTGTAGGTAGTACGCAGTTGACATCTTTCGTATTATCCCTAAGCTTCTGGATAGGGATTCCCAGAATTCTCCCGAGAACTTTGCATCCATGTCGGAGATGATTTCGGCTGGAAGTACATGTAGCTTCCAGACTTCCCTCAATAATACATTTGCAACATCCTTAGCCATTGCATTAATTTCCAGACCTATAACGTGAGCAATCTTTTTAAATGAATCTACGACTACCATAATCTGTCTTCTTCCTGCCGATTCCGGTAGTTGTCTGATGAAATAGGTGGATATGGATTACCACACAGCAAACGTAACATCCAGGGGCTTAAGAAAGCCGAACCGTGAATGTCTTGGTGATTTTTTATGTTGGCATTCATCACATGACTGTACGTAATTATTGATCCATCATGTCAGTCCCTTCAAGTAAAGGTCTCTGCTATTTATTTCCAGTGTCTTTTCTTGCTCAAAGTGTCCTGCTACCTTAGAATCATGGCATCCTTTGGCTATAGCTGTTTGCAGCTGCTCATGTTCATGAATGTATAGGCGATTTTTGTAGTAAATTAATCCTTCAGTTATCACCCAGTGTCCTGGTAGTGATTTGCCTTCGTTTGTCAATGCCTTCAATTCCTGCTTGCATTCTTGCCAATGTTGATCGCCCTGTCCTGCTTCTGCCATTATCTTTAACAGCTCTTGGTTGTATTTTCTAATATCGACCTTGCATATTATTCTGTTAGACATCTGGGTTATTCCCTAGTTCCCTCAAGCTTGGTGGTCTATAACATTGTTGAACATATTTTCAGCTTAGTTGGCATGCAAGTCGGTGATCACCACCTGGCTCAATGTTGCAGTTGATCGTCTTTGTGATACATCTGGGACTCCGAATGAAATTTTGCCTCTTCCAGTGTGTTCAAGTCCATCTACTTCAATCACCTCAGCTAGGTTTATGTTCTCAATGATCATTTGTGCCATTCGGTCCCCTTTGCGGATCTGGCAATCTCGATTTCCATGGTTCATTATGATATCCTTGACTTCTACGGTGTAATCAGCGTCGATTACTCCTCCGCCAATCCTGCACCCATATTTGGCTGCGATTCCACTTCGCGGTACTAAGTGCGCGTATATTCCCATTAGCAATCCAACCGCAATTCCTGTTTCTACCAGCCATTACCCTTTGGCTAGGATTATAAAATCCTCTAGTACATACAAGTCATGTCCAGGAGCTAGTCAGGACCCTTTCGTTGGATTTCGCGCTTTTGGAGAGAGAAACTTTAATCGCAAGGAACTCGTAGACTCTGTGCCTATTAATTTTTCCCCCTTTTCTGGTTGGTATAAGTGCACCAGTGTGATTTGGAAGTGAGAAGGCTTGAGTATTGACAGTTTGCTATACGCAGCTCCCTCTTCAGGACCGCACTCCGGCAGTCAGCTTATTGTCTCTGGTTTCCCGCCTCGTATTCCCTGTTGATACACAAATCTTGAAAATGTAGTCTGCCAGTTGTTGAGCCCAGCATATCTGGCGCGGATTCCCTACCTTGGTTGTAAGGAAGTTCGGCAGATTTAGAATATCAGTGTAGACCGTCACTGGTTTTTAAGTTTCCATCAGAAACTGTTTCCAATCTTTGAATTCATCCAGGATCGCTAGAAGGTCCTTAACACAGATCTCATAATTTCGTTTGGCCGGGCTCAGTTTTGGGTTGTGGAAAGCAACCGGATGTAGATTTTTGTCCTGAAATTGTAGGAGGACACATCCTACCGCAAAATCGGTAGCATCGTTTTCCACAATGGCTTCTCTGTCAGGGTAAAAATGACAGAGTATTGGGGCTGAGATGAATCTTTGTTTGAGTTCCAGAAACTCCCTATCTTGTTCTGGCCCCCAGCTAGATTTTCCTGGGTCGCCCTTCTACGTTTCGGTGATGGGTTTGCAGATTTTAGAGAAATCTTTAAAGAAATGTTGGTAAAAATTGGCAAAGCGAATGAATATTTGCACATCCTGTACAGACCTCAGTGCCTTCCAATTTTTGATGCTCTCAACCTTTCTTTCACTCATGGCGACTCCATCCATTGACACAATATAGTCCAAAAACTGCACTGGTTTTACATGAAAAACTGACTTGGTGATTGATACCGCTAGATCATATTCTTCCAAGCGAGAAAGGCCCTTCTTGCCCAAATCAAGGTGTTTCATGTCAGTTATGGAGTATATCAGGATATCGTCAAGGTATACCACCATACCATGATCTAAAAATTCCTGCAGAATTTTGTTCATCATGGCCTGAAATGTGACCGTTGCGTTTACCAGCCCAAATGGCATTACTTTGTATTCCAAGTGGCAATATCGGGTCCAGAATGCTGTTTTTCACTCATGTCCTTCATTAATCCTCTGGAGGTGATAGCCATCCTTAAAGTAGAGCTTAGTGAATATTTGGGCCCCAGACACCTGGTTGAGGACCTCGCTTATTAGCGGTAGCAGGTATTTGTTGGCCACTGTTAGCTTATTTAACTCTCGATAATCCACACATAGTATCACTGAACTATCAGGTTTAAGGACAAATAAAATTAGACCCCCTGCAGGAGATTTTCTTTCCACGATTTTGCCTTGATCCTGCATTTTCTGCAGGTATTTGAGCAGCAAATCCAGCTGGTGAGCCGACTTTGGGTATATCGGGCCCTATGGTGGTACTGTGCCGGATATTATTTCAATTGCCTGGTGTAAGGTTCTTCTTCCCTCTAGTTTTTCTGCAGCTCCTAGTACAAAACTCCTCTTGAATTCATAGTATTCCTGAGGTATTTGCTAGAACTTAGTTGCCTCTGTAGTGGATGCAACCTCGATTCTTCCAATATATTGTCCCTCTGGGTCATAGGCCACGGTCTCATCCCTTTCAACTGTCAGGCCTATGTTTTCATCATTAACATGACTGTGACATTTTTCATTTTCAAATATCCATTTTTGGGCATCCTCGATGTGCTATATGGGATGTTCTGTATGCGACTATCCAAAAGGGATCATAAGGTCATATTTGCCAGTGTTGGCAATTTCACATGAAATGTGATATCGGTGGGCATTGTTTCCAATTTCTAAAAGGATGGAGTGTGTATTGTGTTTTCCCCCATTTGAGGCTGTGGTTCCTGCAAAGTTGTAAATGTCCAAGCTATTTGTGCGTGTATGGTATGGGAGGCGATGTTTATTAACCAGTTCTTGGTTAATTAGGCATATATTAGACCCAGAGTCTAAGAGCAAGTGAATCTGGATCCGTTCTCGCTTTGCTTCAATAGTTGCCCATCCATCTGGGCATGAATAATAAGGCCGGGCTGGTGCTTCAGCTGTGTGTCTTTTATTATGGCCACTTGGGGTCTGGGCAGTTCTCTTGTTTGATATGTTCGTTGTTGTAGTAACTAGAGTGTTGGTTAGCATGCACATACGGTTTCGGCTATTGAAACCTCCTCAGACGAACTAAAATCTTTGTCCTTAGTGTACTGGGCAGCCCACTACCTGCGGTCTTTACCCCTTGCCGAAGGATTCCCATACACCTGCCTTTGCCTAACTGGTGCCCAACTAGTATCATTTGGTGATAGTTAGCTTTGTTGTTCTCAGGGGATTCTTAGTGCATCGCCTCGCTTACCACATGAGTCAATCGTGCCTACTTATCCAAAAAGCCGGAGTCCAGGTTCGTGACGGATTTACCCCGCTCCATTTAATGTGTGAACCAGGTAGCAGTAGTTTCTCATTCTCTTTCAACTTCCTTTTCTTGATGTCCAGGATCCTGTTCCGTTTATTCAACTATTACGTGGTCCAGCTGACCTTTTATATATGTTCGTTCCTCGAAGGTTTCTCATGATCCAGGCTAGTCTTATTTCCCCTTGTCATTCTTAAGAAGTCCTAGTCAGCACTGGTCTGTCCACTCTTCCTTGGATCACTGGTAAGGATTTAGGGGTTAAAAAGGAGACAGGTTTGATTGACCATCTTCCGTACTGAGGTCCGCTATATATCAAATGTTGCGCTCCGCTTTCTTCTTTTTGAGTTTCAGGTTCCTGTAGTTAGTCGTAGACTACCACGAGCCGCTGTCCAAGTTAATCGCTTCTTGCTTGCCTGTGATTCTAAGGTTTGCTCTACTCCTGTAGGTCTGAATTGCTTTTCTTGAATCTAGCTTGGTTTGGAGTTTCTCGCAGAGAAGAGCAGAATACCTGCTAGTAGGATGTTCCAGAGGTCGAGCCCCCTTGTTGATTTCAGTTTCAGTAAAGTGTCCATAACTGAGTACACGGTCGCTGTTGCTGCTGGTGCCAGAAAACCTTGTTTAGGTTTCATCCATGTCATCCAGTTCCTAAATTCTGGGCTTATTGACTTGGTTCACCCTAGTTTTGGGTGCTGTTTGCCCCTTTGTTGTCATAGGTAGTCAATATTAGGGTTTGAAATTTCCCCAATTTTGTCCGATTACCGATACTTGAGCCTGTTTCCTACACAACTTCCAAGTATGGTTGGCCAAAGTGCAACGTTAGTATTGATTAGCTTTCTTTCAGGCATTAATTTTGTCCCTCAGGATTCCTTTATGAGCTTCCACCCAACTTGTGTGCTTAACCTTTTCATCACCTAGGGCTTTTTTCCCTCTTTCTGCTTATTTTTTCAATTTGTAGGCCTCTTTTTCAATTGCCGTGTAAGTCTTTCACTTTTTATTTCCAGCAGCGGTCTTGCTGGACTTGGGTTCCTTCTCCCATTTTGTCTTTTGTGAGTCCCTTTTTCATTGGTCATTTTTTCGGAATAGCCCTTGTTGTTTGTTGAATGATTCTTCCGGTTTGGTAACCCTGCGGACTGTCTTGACCCCTTCGCTTTCCAATTCATGATTCTCATGTGATAGCGTTTGTATTGCTTCAATAGGAAGCTGCCGCTGGATTATGGTTTTCCAAACAATTCCGGATACTTCTGCCTCGATGTTATGGTTTTCCATGGTCCGGAGATACCTCTCAATGTCCCCTGTGTACCTGACCTTCTCCATCTCGGCTAAGGCTTTTTGTGCCTTATGCAGTACTGAGAATCGTTCTGTAACTTCAGCCCGGGAAGTTGACCCAAAACTAGTAACCTTTATGTTTTGTGAATCCGTAGTCGCCTGTTATTTTCTTTCGGTAAGTTATTGCAAAGGGGGCTACCTCTGTGTCTTACATTCTGCCCAAAGGATACTTAATGCGCTCCTCGTCAAGAGTGGCCACCTGCGGGTTCAGAGCCGGGGTCATCGTCACCCTGATTGGGTGCATTTGCCGGGGCAGGCGGCGGTGGTCCTTTTCCACCACTGTTGTTTCCTTCTTGATGATCGACTCCTTTTCTCTTGTTACAGGAGGGAATGAAACGAAATTCTTCCCTTCTATCAGTAGTGGTTCGCCTTGGCAACCTTGGATTTTCCCCTGGTTGCAGTTCCACTGTTTCCCATACACTAGGTGGGTTTCTAGCAACTTGTAATTGCGTTTCTGCCTCCTTTATTCATGCCAACATTTGACTCATTTCGTCTGACGCTACATTCTGCCTCTTGTCATTGGCTTCGCTCTGAATACGTTCTTTTTCTAATCGCTGGGGGATTTCACTTAACTCTCCTCTGGTACACTCATGTTCTTCCTGCGCCACGACCTGCCTTTGTAGGAGTTTGTCTCTTTGGCAGGCTAGGGCCTCTTCCAATTGGCGATCTCCGTCAAGAGATTCCTGCCCTGTTGCACCAATGTTAGCATGAAGTTAAGTACCTAGTGTTTCATGGTGTGTAGCCCGTTGTTGCTTGAGCTTGTAACTTGGCCTCCAGCTTCTTAGTAGTTGCGGTTTGCAGGGTAATGGTGTCTGCTGCCAGCATCTCCAACCCAGTATGGACCTGGTTTAGTTCTTCTCCTATAATCTGTTCACCGCATGAAATTCAGTTTGCATGGTCTGGAGGTTGGTCCGCAGGAACCTGCGCTTGACTAGACAGTTCATGGTATGCCAGATGAGCATTATCAACTGATTCCCGAAGGTTTCAGTCGAACATGTTTATGGTTTGTCAAATGTGTTCTGCCAATTTCTCGAAGGTAGGGTTTCTTGCGTCCGGAGGTCTTGGGGTACTGGAGCGAGTGCCGGGTGCTGACTTTCTCACTCCACTGGGTTGTGATAGATGGTGCAGAGCCAAAGTCGATCGGCAGTGTCCAGGTGCATGCTCGCTCCCCACAAGGGATACTGGTTCGATATCGGACATGGCCTTGTCCCTATCCACCGTCAGTTATCGTGAAGCCATTGTTAGTAAGGAGTGTAGATGTCTCTCGAATCCACACACGGAGGGTGTAAAGATATCACTGTAGTAAAGAAAGTGCAAGTTCAACTTTCTTCGCTGTCGTAGTCAACGAGCAGATGGCAAAGGAAGGGTAGCCTGAGAGGTTCTGTATTGATTTCAGAGAAATTTTCAGGTGTCACGATAAGATTAGAGAAGGTGAACCAGGAGTGTTCGTAGGGGTACGGTAGGAACTCCATCTCTTGAAGGGAGTTGTACAGAAGGGTTTCGATAGAGAGGATAAAGTTGTCGGAAAGAGGTTCAAGAATTCACTCGTCGAGGGGGGTGGAATCAGCTATGAGCTTGTATGATTCCAGAGGTAGGACTTTGAGATATCCAATAGTCATATATTGAGCCTTGGTAACAAGGAGAAATATAAATATACTGTGAAGGGTAGTCAATTCTAAGGGCAAGCGAATCTGACTAGGCTTGAATCTTTCTTCGTAAACAGAGATTGTCTAGGAAGGCTCATAGGTAAAGATTTTGAGTAAAATTTATACTATTGAAAAGATCTCTTCTCCGTTGCTTCATGCTCTATCTATGACAAGGGACTGCCATGGTATTTATACCCTACGACCTTGATCCCGCGGCTTTACAACCTCTAAGATCTATCCACTCTGGTTCACGAGTGCGACGCTCATTTGAACCTGAAAACTTAGTCTCACTTCTCTGGTCTTCTGTCACATGGGTTATTTCAGTGGAATGATAGCAGTCTATCTTTTAATGGGGGTCTCCCGATCTGTAAACCATTATCCATATATGAGGTTATCAATTGTCATGTCGCCATGCATCGATGACCTTAGTCTTCTGATAGGCTAATAGGATAATATAGCTCATAACTCTTTTTCCGACTAACCAATTTCTTCTGTTCGGTCTACTATTTCAAGACAGAGTCCTCTTCTTGGAAGTCGTGTGATCATTCCAAGGTTGGGTCGTTGTTATCGTCTAGCAGGAGGGTTTGCTGATGCATACCTGATTGGTAGAAAATATCTCATTCTACCTATAACCCTGCTGTACCTGGGAGTTGAACACGTGACCTCGAGATGGTCCACGTGACTTTATAACCTTTGACCGTGACGGCGGCGACGAATATGGTCTTAAAAATGTGCGCCAACTTTCAGTTTTTTGGTGAAGGGACACTTTTTGCTGTAGGCGCCGCAGGTGATGTGCTGCTCCCATAATGGGTCGGAGGGGTATGAGTAGCATCTCCGCCTAATTTTCGAAAGAATTCAGTGCTGGATTCCAGTACCTTATACCCATGTGCCTAATAGGAATCTAGCGCTGTGGCATTCTTAATTCCATCACATAGCTGTACCAGCTCTTCTAGTAAATATTTATATCGTCCAGCATCAAGAGTTCGTCATGGTGCAGAGCGATCCAAGAAGTCTTTCAATACAGAAGATAACTTTTCAGCAAAAGGTTGTCCATGCTAAAACTCCATAGCCAATTCGTTACTGTTGAATTGTCTAGGCCATGCTCGTATAAAGATAATCAGAGAACTGTTAGGCAAGCTCGCTAACAAGTATGATTAATGGTAAGGAATTTTCGAAGGCTTAATAGTTAATTTAATTAGCTTATATATTCGCTGTTAAAGTACTGGAAGATGCATGGAGCGCTACCTATGATATAAACGAAATCTCAATATCAAATGTGCAAAACAATAGAAACAACCGCACTACTTCTTCCATATTAATGACTATACCCTCACTGCACCCAATAAACACAAATAATCAGAAAAGTATAGACTGAAATGAAATCAAGAGAAATCATAACAGCAAGGAAAGATTCAGGCAGGAAGGAAAAGTACTACTCAATCGGAGTCATAGCGGGAGGACGAGAAGGCCGTGATTGTAATTACGGATAGCGGAGAAGGGCGGACATTTGTGCCTATCGCACAGATCTAAGAGGCTAGACCTAGGATGTGGTCCAGGTCGGTCTAAAACGGGGAGTCAAAACCTATTATGGACAGCTTCGGAAGGTAAAGCGGGCGTTATTATGACTTGGAGGGGTAGTGAAGAACTGAATGCTCCAAGGTCAGATAGATTGAGTCGCAGGAAGGGCAGGTGGGGGAGTGGTCAGTATCGCTCCAGGAGGGCTCTACTGCAAGATCACACTTTCCAGCGCAGATTTGATAAATTCTCCAAGCTGGTAAATCGTTTATGGCCATAAAAGCAAATGGGTGAAAGGGCAGTTTGTACTGGTAGTACATGGAGGGTGGGGATATGAGGGTTCAATCAGCAAGGAGGTTCTTCGTGCGGTCTTCTTTGAGCAACTTGGAGGACACGGCGCCTGACATAGGAGGAGGTGGGGCGTGGACTGTGCATGGTAGTAGGTGAGAATCTTTTTAGGCGAGTTTAAAACCATCTTTGGCCACATTAACTAGAAGGTGTTACCCATATGGGAAATGGTACAAATTAGGTGATATGATAGTATATAGAGCCGGGAGGGTACTATATAACTACAACCCATGTGGGCAAGAAGTAGTATCTATAGAAGAATTGCTCAGATCCGGTGAAGGATGTAGACTCTATACAAAAGAGGACTAAGACACTTGATAATCCAGATGCATATGCACCCGAGTGCATAAATGCAAGAAAGACGGCCATCCAGACTGAGCAACTGGTGTTCGGTAAGATTTGAGCAAATCGGCTAGATCAACTTGAACCTAGTTCATTTGGCAAATTAAGCAAGGCTATCTACTGGTTGAGTGTTAGAGACTGGCAGAATAAACTCCTAGTTCCGTGGATCATTTCACTGAGTGGAGCATACATCTTAAGGGTCAAACGGGGTTTCTACCTTCTAGGACCAAGGCATGGGTATCAAAGGATACATAATATATATAGCTAACATAAGTACCGGGAGGACTTTATACATAGCTAGCTGTCCCCTATAGTTAAGGGATCATCAATCAACGGAGATGAGACCTCAACAATATATTCAGTTAAGAACTTTACTACTTTTTTTGAGAAATAGTTACATCCTCTTCTTAAATTTAATAGAGCTTTCCTGACAGAACTCTGACCCTCTCGATACAAGCACGGCCTAGGCAATTCAATGGTATGCAATTGGCTACCCCGTTACACTATATTGTTATTCTCTTATCACCAAAGCTCCTCTATATTCTCCAGGCTATTTATTCTTATGCCTGAGGAATACCATGATGCTCAAAGTTTTCATCAATACAAACATTGTGGGCACTGTCAAGCTCATAACTTTGACAACATATTTCTTATATGCTGTGAAGAATACGCAGTCAACATTCTGATTATAAAGCTCTGACATTTACGTGCTGTACGCAACAAACATTCTGAAGGAATATTGCTGCAAAACGGACTGTGGATAACCGCATTCACTAAAGCCAAATCATGATCTATCCAGAATCGTATGGAAGATCACCGACTCAACCCTCATTCCTAACGTTCAATCTTAGAACCTTTACCGAACCAATATTTAAGAAGTATATCTGATACTTGCCGATCAGAACAGGATATGCAGATTTTTAATCCTTTTCTACCATATCCTTGTTTGAAGAGATACTTGCTACTGACATTGCAGAAAGACCATTATTTGAAACAGTTCAAACATCTTCGTTCACTAACCTATTTTTAGTCCCCAGGCCCATGGACTTTACACAAAGCTACGCCTACTTTCATGGGCACGACTATATATGGCACAAATTTCTGGACTGGGAATCTGAGTGGTCAGATCTTTCTTCTATTCACGACTTTTATGCCAGGAGGCCAGAGGACAGGCCAATTTGAATTATCCTATACCGAAACTATCAAGGTTTCTAAGCGAGCTGCCATGGCTATGGCACAAGATTCCACACCAGTTCCCAGTCCCTTGGGGCCAGATAGGATAATAGAAGAAGACGATACAGCATCAAGCCCTTGCCCTACGGTAATTCTGTCCCGGGGCCGTAACTGCTATCCCATTAGCGATTAGGGTCGTCAACCTACCAGAGTTCAGGAATATGCAGAGCGAGCTATGAAACCTGTCAATACCACAGATAACTTCCAACAAGATATTGTATATGCATTACACCACCTGGACCAATCCTTGAAAACAAGTGCAGATGGGAATCTTATAGCGATTTCAGCATTATCACAGGAGGCCAGGCATGGATTCACAACGCTCCAATTATTGCAAAGCTGCATGGCTAGATGTGAGGTTATCAATTAGACTGGAATACAGGAAGGCCACTGTCACGATTGGTGACTAAGCAAGGCCGGATTTCGCATGAATCATAGTTATGAGTCACAAGGTTGTTATATTTCGCACTATGACTCATTAGAAGTCATGGGGTTTCACATGATGCAAACTAGTGCAATCATTGTTATATTGTGATTGGTTGATCGTGCACATGACTCACATTTGTGAGTCATATGATGTAATGATTTTCGCACATGACTCAAACTATGTCATGGGTCTCGCGCATGTGACCACTTTAGGGCACATGACTTATTTTATGAGTTATGATTGGTTGGCAAGTGGTGCAGTTGACTCAGAGGAGTCAGTTGATGGATTTCATACTATGACTCACTAGGAGTCATAGAGGTCCTGTGACTTATAGGTATGAGACACCAGGGTTAGGGTTGAGGGAAGAGTGCCTATATAAGGACCTCTAGGCGACCTGTAGTTAGGACTCTTCACGCAACCATCTAAGTTCTTTCCTATACAATTACTTTACCTCTTTAACGTTCCATTCCCTGATTGGCATTGTGCGATAGGAACCATAGAGTTCAGCTATCAAGACAACGTAGGCATAGGCCTAATAGTAATAGTGGAAATCCGCCTAGTACTACTCATTGCAATAGTACCCCTACCCTGCTGGTTAAGATTAGCGCCACGCCCTATACCAAACTATAACAACAGCTCAGTCATATTGATCCAACCCAAAGAGAAGTAGTTACCTGTTGCAAGTCATCTTACCGCATAGGATCGTAACATTTGGTTGCGTCACCTAAGCAACACCTAACTACAAAACGGCAGACTCTACAGACAACGAAATCGACCTTACTAAGGGAGAAATAGGTACCTCAATACTTGGTCCGGCACTTGAAGAAGCAATTAGCTCAAATCTATTCATAAGCCAGTCACAAAGAACCACAAGTCCAGAGACACCTGAGCCTGCCTCACCGTCAGGATCTCAGGAACCTTAAACCCCAAGACCAGAAAGGATTAAGCCCCGTGACCAGCAACTGCTGGTGGTGGAGCAGGAATTCAACTAGCAGGATTTACAACTGCACAGTTCCAAGAGATCCTGACCCTGATAAACAACCAGCGAGAAACAACCAACAACCGGATTAAGGTCGAGAAACCCCCTACCTTCCATGGAACAAGGACCAAACTACGAACCTTCTTAGTGCAATGCCAATTATACTTTGAAGCGACACAAGAAACACGACATACGGGACGCATCACCTAAGTCATGAGCTTTCTGAGGGATGCAGCAGCAAGCTGGATAACCCCATATGCGGAAGGACGCAAGACGGTGACCTGGACTACATATGAAGATTTCACTACAGCCCTCAAAGACCAGTTTGGGGATGTGGATGCGGAAAATGCAGCTAGGACAAAGCTCGACCACCTGAGGCAAGGCAAGGAACAAGTCGCGGAATACTGTTGTGACTTTGACCTCACAGTAAGAGAGGCGAATGAGGATGATGGTACACTAAGACGCCAATTCCTTAAAGGAATTAACCGAACGCTCCTAGACGCATGGGCGGTGGACCACATGGTGGCGGCAAATGTCGATGCCCTTGCAGCCTGGGCAATCGAAAAAGAAAACCGGATCGACATTATCAAGCACCTACAAGGAAACAACAGTACCTTTATCCAACTACAGGAAACGCCCAGGAACAATAACGGAACCTGGAAGTCAGGCAACAACATGGAAACCCGCGGCGACCCAATGGACCTGGATGCTACCAGAAGGCGTCCACGGCTAAACCTCTTACGAGCAGAATTCACAAGAAGAAGGGACAACAACCTATGCCTGGGATATGCCAGACCTGGGCACAGATACAGTAATTGCCGAAATGCAAGTGATGAGAAGGACTAAACCAGGCAGTTCAACAGCAAGACCAACAATAATCGCTGGAAACCACGCACCAACCTACACGAAATGGAAATTAGAGAAACACCTGCAGAGTCGGGAAACGAAGAAAGTCCCCAGTAAGAGATGGGCTGCGGGACAACAAAACCAAAACCAACGGAATCGGTAACATCTACATAGCACTTACAATCACGGAAACATTGGAACAAGAAAAAGACCATGCCATGGTCAAAATGCGTTTACATGGCAAGGACAAGACAGTTATTATCAACGGCATGATTGATTCGTGCGCTACAGAAAACTTTATTCACAAGGAACTCTGCAACAAACACGGAATACAAATAAAGAGAGCGAAAGAAATACGGGAAATCTACCTTTCGGACGGGGAGCCAAGCGCTGTGGGACCGACTACCCATATAGCGGAAGTACCTATGGATATTGGCAGCCATAGGGAAGTGGCTACCTTCCAAATCGCAGATCTACCCAACCATGAGGCAGTGTTAGGGGTGCCATGATTAAGAAGACACAACCACAAGATCGATTGGGAAAGCGACAAGATTACGTTCGATAGCAAGAGGTGTACAACGGTATGCCTAGAAAGCTCGCCAGCGGTGGACGTAGTCCCGGAAGCGGAAGCCCTGGAAGAGAACTTAGAGATACAGTTCTCCACTATTCAGGCCAAGGACATCCAGAATATCAAAATCCAAACATTGAGCAATACGGCCACACTCTCTACCCTGGGGTCAGCCAAGGCTGCTGGACATTACCTGTACGCAGGCGAGAGAATTACGATACCGGCAATAGAACAAGGAATCGTCAACACCGGGATAGTTATAGGACTACCACAAGGCACCTATGGGCGAGTGGCTCCACGCAGTGTATTGGCAGTTAAACATCAACTTACTGTCAATGCGGGAGTAATCGACGACGACTACACAGATGAAGTCAAGGTGGTCCTGGTCAACCTGGGAAAAGACAGTTACATAGTTGAGCTTAGAGACCGCATCGCACAGTTGATATGCGAAAAGATTGTCATAGGACAAGGTGAAGAAGTGGAGCTAGTGACTCCGACGATAAGAGGCACATCAGGGTTTGGAAGTACAGACCACCCAAAACGCGAAAAGATTGAGATCAACGAATTCTCCGCTATGTCATTCGGCAAGTTCTACCGAAAAGGCGAAGTCACAGGAATCCTCAAGTGGGATTATAAGACAAACGAGCCTACCAGGATCAAAAGAATCAATGTCAGCACCGCATTGGCTATCAAGGCCAAGAAAGGACAAGAAAAAGATAAAAGCAGAAACATTGTGCCAAGGGAATACCACCAGTACCTGGACATGTTCAAGGAAGAGGAAGAAACTCCGCTACCACTCCACCGACCAAAGGTTCACTTGGATATCAACCTTAAGAAAGGAGAAACAGTACCAGCAATTAAGCTATACCCACTGGGTGAAAAAGAGCTGTAAGAACTAAGAGAATACATCAGGATCAACAAGAACCCGGGCTGGATTTGAGACTCTTATGCAAACGGGGGATCACCAATCCTGTTGGTTAAGAAGAAAGACGGCAAGCTAAGGCTATGCGAGGACTACCGAGGACTCAACGAAGTCACCAAACGAGACCGATATCTCCTACCACTGATTGGAGAAGCCCTCAACAGGCTTAGAGGAGCCAAGGTCTTTACTAAACTAGACATCCGAAACGCGTATCACCACATCAGAATCAAACACGAGGACGAATGGAAAACAACTCTTACCACCAAATAGGGCATATACGAATATACGGTCATGTCATTCCGACTCAAAAATGAACCTGAAGCATTTCAACGATGGGTCAATAGGATTCTGAGCAGGTTTCTGAATATCTGTTGCATCGTCTATTTAGATGATATTCTGATATATTCAGAAAACCTGGAACAACACCGAACCCATGGTAGAATGATTAAGGAAGCCTTGAAGCAAGAAGGGCTGACACTGAACCCATCAAAGTGACATATTAGCCAAGGAACGAAACGAATACCTAGGCTTCATAATCGATAAGGACAGAGTCATTGTTGATCCTATCGAAACAAAAGCAATATGCGAATGGAAACCACCCGAAAGCAAGAATGGAATACATTGCTTTGTGGGATTCTGCAACTTCTATCGACGATTCATAGAAGGTTTTAGCCGTATAGCTAAACCACTCTCTCAGCTCACGAAGAAGGACTGCAATTGGGACTGGACTGAGGACCAACAAGAAGCATTCGATAAATTGCGCAGGCGACTTACTTCAGCCCCACTACTGGTACACTACGATCCAACCAAGGAAATCATGATCGAGACTGACGCTTCAAAATACCTATGCTCAGGCATACTATCACAGAAGGGGAGCGATGGAAAATGGAGGCCAGTGGCATACTGGTCAAAAACAATGACGCCTGCGGAATGCAACTACGATATCCACGACAAAGAGTTCCTAGCCATTGTCCAAGCCTTAAAAGAATGGAGAAGATATGCAAAAGGAAGTCGACATCGAGTATTGGTGCTTAACGACCACAAAAATCTGGTACCCTTTACAAAGACAAAAGAGCTCAACGACAGACAAATCCGATGAAGCGAGACCCGCAGTCAATATGATATCAAAATACAATACCGACCTGGGAAGGAAGGGGGCAAACCAGATGCCCTTACGAGAAGAACAGAAGATGTCCCTGGAAAAGATGACGAAAGGATTCGACAGAAACACAGGATCCACCTACCAACAAAACACTACTTTGAAGCAATGGATGTAGTGCGGTTTACAGCAGACGACGCTGGAATCCGTGAAGTAAGCAAAACTGATACACAAATAAGGGGAATTCAAGAGGCCCTGGAATGAGGAGACAAGGAGATGAAAGGAGTGGCACTTGGAGTATGCGAATGGAAGGAAGGATAACTTTGGTATCAAGGGAAAATCTGGGTCTCTGAAGAAGAAGCGATAAGGACAAAGATAATACGACACAACCACAAGGCATCAACAGCAGGCCATGGAGGGACAAACAAAACTACCCCCCTCCTAGCTCGGCAATATTACTGGCCAAAGATGCGAGATGATATCAAACGATATGTCAAAAACTGCGATATCTGCCAAAGAACGAATGCAATCCGCCATGCACCATACGGATTACTGCAGCCAAACGAATCACCCCACCAACCATTTAAATCCATAGCAATGGACTTTATCACCTACCTCCCGATATCACCCAATTATGACGCCATACTGGTAGTGATCGACCGATTAACGAAAAAGAGTCACTTTATAACTTGCAAAAAGGATATGAATACGAAAGACTTTGTGCAAATATTCCTGAAGGAAATATTTCGCATACATGGACTGCCGCAGGATATCATCACAGATCGAGGAACCTTGTTCACATCAGACCTATGGAAAGAAACGAAGAAATCGTTACGGATAGAAAGGAGGTTGAGCACCTCTTTCCACCCTCAAACCAATGGACAAACCGAGAGGACAAACGGCATACTGGAACAATACCTACGAGCCTACATCAACTATCAAGAAGACAGATGGGCCGACCTACTACCACTGGCTGAATTTGCATACAACTACACAAAGCAGGAAATAATAAAGACCACACTATTTTATGCTAACTATGGTCACCATCCAGAGCATGAGGCGATTGGTTATATGATACCGAAAGAAAGGACTGATAAGGAAGAGATGGGTCAGCTGCACAGTATCCTACGTCAGGAAATGGTCTGTGAACAATTACGACAAAAAGAAATCTACGATCAACACAGAAAGCCCAATCCGAATCTCCAGTCAGGGGACATGGGCAGGTTACTGGCCAGGAATATAAGGACCACAAGACCATGCAAGAAGCTGGACTACAAGAAAATCGGACCATTCAAGATCCTTACGAAGCTGGGCACAAGTGCCTATAAATTGGCCTTGCCACAACAGATGAAGCTCCACAATACCTTCCACATCTCACTTCTCGAACCATATCACTGCAACCAGTTTCCCTCAAAAAAGCAAACGCCACCACCTCCAAGCGAGAAAGAAGGAGAAATCAAGTACAAACTCGAAGAAATCATTAATTCACGCATACACTGAAAACGCCTACAATACAGAGCCAAGTGGACCGGCTACTTACCAGAACACGAGAAAAATTGGTACCTTGCCGAGAACTTCAATATTGCTAGCATCGCCATTGAACGATTCCATCAGCGGTGACCAAGAAAACCCAGAATGGGTTACAGTCAAGATCAAGCCCGTGGAGGAAACGACCTTGGCACCCGGCGACGGTTGGGACGATAGCCCAAGAGCTATCACACCAACCAGCCCCCCATATGCAACGCAGGAGGAATGACAGAAATAGGCAGAACATAACGCTCTTTCATGGACTGCCTGCTACGATGACCACTGCCACGTTTATGTACGCCATAAGGAAGGAAGTAATTAGTTTCCTAAACAACCAAAGATACGCAAACAACAAGAACCCCACAAGGAATCGTCCTGGATCCACTGCTTCCATGACAACTGCCGTGTACATCGACAGGACAAAATCAATGCCGGGTGCTACCCACGTCGCACAGGGGAAGCAGCCTCGCTGAACGAAATGGATGCACGTATACGGAAGAGGAAGGCAACTGTGAGGACACAGTTGAGGAGAGAAGTGGGCAAAACAAATGAAACGGATACTAGCCCAGATATAGGATGTCTGGAACGACAAATCGAGGGGTTACGAATCCAACTTGGCAACGCAGAAGGCACAATTCTGAACCAAAGAGAGGATATGCAGACCTATCAAAGGATTATTGCCCAACGAGATCAAACTATCAGAACGGCAAACCTGGCTTTGGAAGAGGTCCGGAAAAGTTGGTAGCACACCGAACATCAGGTTCGCAAGTTGAAAAGAGAATTGCCCAGGTTTGGGGAAAGCCTGTAAAGGATAGGACGTAAAGCCTGATGGGACTCAGGCTGATCCGAGAGGAGAGCTAATGTCACGATTGGTGATTAAGCAAGGCAGGATTTTGCACAACTCATAGTTATGAGTCACAAGGTTGTTATATTTCGCACTATGACTCATTAGAAGTCATGGGGTTTCACATGATGCAAACTAGTGCAATCATTGTTATGTTGTGATTGGTTGATGGTGCGCATGACTCAGATTTGTGAGTCATAAGATGTAATGATTTTCGCACATGACTCACACTATGAGTCATGGGTCTTGCGCATGTGACCACTTTAGGGCACATGACTTATTTTATGAGTTATAATTGGTTGGCACAGGCGCAGTTGACTCAGAGGAGTCAGCTGATGGATTTCATACTATGACTCACTATGAGTCATAGAGGTCCAGTGACTCATAGGTATGAGTCACCAGGGTTAGGGTTGAGGGAAGAATGCCTATATAAGGACCTCTAGGCGACCTGTAGTTAGCACTCTTGACGCAACCATCTAAGTTCTTTCCTATACAATTACTTTACCTCTTTAACGTTTCATTCCCCTAATGGCGTTGTACAATAGGAACCATAGTGTTCAGCTATCAAGACAACGTAGGCATAGGCCTAAGAGCAATAGTGGAAATCCGCCTAGTACTACTCGTTGCAATAGTACTCCTACCCTGGTGGTTAGGATTATCACCACGCCCCATACCGAACTATAACAACGGCTCGGTCATATTCATCCAACCCAAAGAGAAGTAGTTACCTGTTGCAAGTCAGCTTACCGTATAGGATCGTAACAGCCGCTCCGCACCTAAACGACTCTGCGCCGATACAGCAAGGGAGCAGCAAAGGTGACGTGCCGAGGTTCTGGAAGAATTCCGACACCAACAGGCTCCACAGGAGCAAACGGCCCATGTCTTAGAAACATGGGATCGAATTCTTGAAAGGGTGCTAATGGACCTAAATGCTAAATTACATCAGCAGGAAGAGGAATTGAACTGGAGAATGAATGAGCAACAAGAAATTGCGGCTCAACAACTAATACAACAAGGAGAAAGTATGAAGACATACCTTGATGCTCTAGTACATCAACTGACAGATAGGCCAGCTGCAGTACCAACCCAGCGTCGGCCAAGCGATGGGGATCCAAGGCTGTCCAACAGAGACCAATAACCTATTGAAC
This sequence comes from Tuber calosporum, assembly GCA_003316355.1. Classification (NCBI taxonomy): domain Eukaryota; kingdom Fungi; phylum Ascomycota; class Pezizomycetes; order Pezizales; family Tuberaceae; genus Tuber; species Tuber calosporum. The sequence continues at coordinate 41,630 of QFET01004193.1, forward strand.
CAATAATGGGTACAGTTCCAACAAAAGATTCAGTATCGACCCCCAGGAAGTTGAAGGAAAAGGAGTTGACCATGGAGGCAATAACCTACTACCACGACCACCAGCAGGTAACCTTGGTGATGTCCATAGCCCTGATGATAATAATGGGTACAATTGTGACCGAGAGGATGGACAGGGCAGAGAGGGCTGCAGGCTGGAATACACTTCCTGTTCACCATCTATTCCCATAAACGATGTACACCAGGATAGTTTAGCTATGGCTTTCTCAGAACATATCTATAGTGTCTCCCGACCACCAAATCTAATAGTCGAACCACCCTACCTCTTTGATGGATATGACAACCAAGATGTTCGAAATTGGTTGACAGCCTGAAAAAGACTATTTCGATCACAACCCTAGACAGTGGGAAAATCATGAACATGGAATAGTTTTCGCCTTTGGGAAAACAAAGGGGAACAAGGTGGCACCATTCTCAGAGAAATATGGAAAGGTGATGGGTGGATTAAAAGGATACACTTGAGACCCGTACTATTTCATATGAGATCGCTTTCGACATGAAAGCAGGACGCGATACATCAGCATTGAGTAGGAAAGGCAAGCCCTAGAGGAAATGACCAAAGTTGTTTATAGTGGAAAGAAAGAAACTTATCTTTTGCTTATCGAAAACCTGAACATCTAGGCCGTACTTGCTCGAATCAGTTGCAGAGGGAGTATAGAAAGCAAACTTCGTGAAAAAATACTGCGAAGGTTATCTCTTGTGAAATTCTCCTCTGATGAACAATGGATGGAAACGATAAGGGAAGTTGGGGGCCAAGAGGAGGAATGGCTGGAAAGGCGAAAACTATCCAAAGGAGAACCCTCTTTTAGAGGATTATTTAAGCTAAAACGCGATTACACCAATGAGGGGGCCAATACCAAACAAGGATTCACTAACCAGAGACAAAAAACCAACAACTCCCAATGGAAGGCAACTAAGGCTAATCCACCAGCCAGGAAAGCGGGACACCGGACTAAAGATTAGTATACAGATAGGAAGAAGGCACACAATGCATCTCGCAGGAGGTCGTTGATAAGCAAATAGGGGCAAGGAATGAACTTGCTGTGGCATCAACAACCACATATGGTGTAAATGTGAGAAAGAGATTGTCATGGCCAGGGCTTTCGCTAAACTGACAATAAGGGACTGACTGAAATTTCCTGGTAAACTGCAAGTAGCGACGCTCTCAGCAAGACCTAGTCAACCAAAGGTCAACCACAGACAGAGCGGAGTGTCTCATCGGTTATGGGAGTTATCGGACACTGAAAAAATGTCCTAATGGCACCAACGGCGGCGGCGAATGAGTATTCAGAATACCAGGAATCTGGTGACTGGAATAGAAATTAGGGATCCCTCTACGCTAAGGAGAAAGGATAACTTGCTTTCAGAGGCATGATCAGAATAGGAGCACACAAGGTGTTATCCCTAAGCCCATAAGTCCTTAAGTGACATGGTGAGTAGCCCAACAGTTTTGGAACAACCCTTTTTAAGTATGACAATGGGGGATGATCGCATCACAGCTTCTGAGTAAAAACCCAGTCTTGCCGTTTTTTTAAAGGCCGGCAGGACAACAACCTGACCTGCTACCGAAATGAAAAATGGTGCAAATCAAAGCTGGTGAGCTTCTCTTCCTAAACAAGGAAACAGAACGAGATCCTGAATTAGAGGACCCTGCCCGGGGTCCCTACCAGAGTCATAGTCCAAGGAACGGAAAGGACTTAAAATCATATTTTGATTTTTGGGTTAGTTTAATTTCCGCCCTCAGAAGGATCTGTGGTTTTAGCTCCTTATTGAGCCCCCTGTCCTTGAAGCCATGTGCGAAAATGGCAGCCTGATAGCCTGATTAAAGCGCCAGGGTTCTTTCAGTTCCGGAAATGCAAAATCTCTTCAACATGTGCCAGTACTGCCAGTTTCGTCACCAGACTAGGTGATGCGTTGGGCTTTGTACTAATGGTACAATTATACAAAGCATTGGCCCGGGTGGGGTTTAAACGCGTGACCTATATCTAGATGCTTTTGGCAGGTCAATACTAAATGCAACCGACTAGACCAAGACCCAGGAGGGACCCAAAGTACAATTAACAACACCAACTTATACTGTAAATTTCGGGGTTTTGTGCGAAAATGCCAAGGGTTCAATAGCTATTATTTCCATGTTAGGATGAGCTAATCCAAATTTGGAAACAGTTACCATTTTCGGAATTTAATGAACTTTTCGGAAATCAAGTAAATTTTCCAAAACAAACTACCCTTTTAGGAATTAACCCTAAAGGAAATAGCTAGGTTTATCCAGAAAATCCCTGTGGCTATTGCTGACAACCAGGCATATTAGCAATCCATAAAGGTGGCGCCGCATAATTATGTGGTTGTCTCCCCTAGTGAAAATAAGGGTTTATAATTTTACGGGAGCCCCTCGGCAGTGGGTAAAAACCACTTGTAGTGGACCGCCAAGAATCTTAATAATTAACAATTGGTTTAGTTCGTCTGATGAGACCTCTATGGTCGAAACAATGCTGGCATTGTCAGGAACACTTAAGTTATATGAGAATTATGTCTTCTATACAAGGACAAATACACAAAAGGTTGTCCTAAAAGCGACAGAAGCTTACAAGGAACCCCAACGCTACCAATGTATGGAAGGAACTGCAGTCATCTATGTGTACAGGAAACGATATCGCATAAGAGTCCTATTGGACTCAGGATCCAATATATTTATTATCTATGAAAATTTGGTCAAGGAATTGAACTTTCCTTATGAATGTAGCAAAGATCCTAAGCCCATTTTGGGATTAACAGGAGACGAATCCTCTACAGGAAGGGATTTCACCCTTCCCATTTACTTAGAAATTGGGAAATATAAAGTCTTATCGAAGATTGTGTGCAAGATCGCAACTACCAGAAACTATGAAATATTAATACCATTTGGATAGTGGAATAACAAACAACCTATAAAGGGAATTCATGACCCGGAACGCTGGATATTGGAGGTTCCAGGATGTCAACTTCATCTCTTGACAGAGGATAAAGTTATCTTGATATAATCGGATGAGGAGATTCTAGAAGACCCGTAGGTGCTGGTTATTGGACGAATTGCCATGGTTGATGATGAGGAAGAAATAATACTTGATACTCTACCAGCTGAATACCACAATTACAAAGACCTGTTTCACCCATCCACAGTGGCAAAACTACCATCTCATCAAACCTTCGATCATGCCATTGACCTCAAACTAGATACCCAGCCACCTTGGGGACCTATATATCCTTTAACAGAAAAACAATTTAGAGCACTGCAAAAATATATGGATTATATGTTAAAACAAGGGAAAATCTCGCTTAGCAAATCACTGGTAGGAGCTCCAAAAGTGTTTTTTTCCCAAACCGAATGGACGCCTTAGATTGGTATTAGACTACCGAGGCTTGAACAAGGTCACTATCTACAACAAATACCCACCGCCTCGGATCACAGAACTACGCAACCATGTTCAACGAGCCACTATTTTCACCAAGCTGGATCTCAAAGAAGGATACTATCTAATCTGCATACGAAAAGGTGATGAATGGAAAAGCGCTTTTCGCACAAGATATAGCCTATATGAATACAAAGTCATGCCATTTGGACTTGTTAATGCACCTACAACATTCTAGTCAATCATAACTATGATTCTAAATGATTTTCTTGATAAAGGAGTTGTAGTATATATCGATAATATACTCCTAAACTGTAAGTCCAAGAAAGAACATGTTTCATTAGTCAAGGAGGTGCTGGAACGATTACGAAGTTATCAGATGCCAATCTCTTAACAAAAAGCACCTTCTATGTCACCATGGTGGAATTCCTATGGTATATTGTAGCTGTAGACGGAGTCACTATGTGTGACTGCGGAGTCAAGTCAATCAAGGCTTGGAAACCACCCACATTGGTAAAGGATATTCAAATCTTTGTGGGATTCACCAATTTTGACCGATGATTCATAAATAACGTTTATGCATAATCACGCCTAATTACAGATTTACTATGCGGGAATCCAAAGAATTTTGTTAGGGGATAGAGGCAACAAATAGTTTTTGATAAACTCAAACAATAGTTCATTACAGCTCCAATATTATGTTATTTTCATCCTGAAAGGGAGACTTTAGTAGAAACAGATGCAAGCGATTATGCGCTTGGATGTGTTCTCTCTCAATATATGGGAAAGAAGTTACATATGGTTGCATTGCATTCCCAGAAGTTAACTCCTGCCGAATGCAACTACGATATTCATTATAAAGAATTATTGGCGATATTAGTTGCATTGGAAGAGTGGCGACACTACCTTGCCCAGACTGATGAACCTTTCACAATATATACCAATCATCAAAAACTACAATGCTTTGTCACGAGGAAAGCCTGGTTGGCAAGACAAATCCACTGGCCCCAAAAGTTGTCAGATTTCAATTTTAAAATCGGTTACTGATCTGTAACCAAAGGAGGCAAACCTGACGGTTCTAGCAGGCGGCCAGAGTACCGACCTGAGGAGGGAGATGAGCCTGCCAAGCAGGCTATACCTCAGTCTCATCACTTTGAGAAACTCCTAAATAAATGAACCTTAGTTGTCACAGTTCCCTGAGGAAAAGAAAATTTAGAACATCAACACCTGGGATTGCCTAAGGAGGAAGGAAAGAATTCAGTTAGGATTAAAAGGCGACAACAGGAGGTGAGGATTCTGACTCGAGGTTCCAAGTTGGCCACAGGTCACAACCTATACAGTACCGAAGAAACCATAGTTCCCGCAAAAGGATAGACACTCATAGCGACTAGACAAGCTATTAGACTCTTAATTGGAACATATGCAGGCATTATACGACACAGTGGATTTGCAGTCAAACATGGTATTTCCATAGGAGCAGGAGTAGTCGATGCAGACTATAGGGGGGAGGTTAAGATCCACCCAGTCAACACTACTGACAAAGCTTTTCAGGTACGCACAGGCGACCGTATAGGGCCAATGATTGTGCAAAGGATAGATGAAAGAGAACTTCATAAAGTCATAGAGTTAGAGGTTTCTGAACGAGCAAGCCAAGCGTTAGACAGCTGGGGATACAGATGAAAAAAACTAAGCCTCAATTATTCTTCCTACATTGCGATGTCGAACACGAGTACCTGGACTCATACGATATTGCCTCTTACCCAATATTCACTAAAGGACAAACCATAGGGTTCAATGCAATTATTGCTAAATGTGATGTCAAGATATATGATATCAACTTCATGGCAAGGGTTGCAGAGAAGGCAAAAAAGCGATCCTGTGTCATTGTGCAGGAAAGAGCAGTTACAACAACTACGAGATAAGGGCAAGCAAATGCCAAAACAATGGACACTAACTAAAGGACTGCTGTTCTACTAAGAACGCCTATATATTCCCCAAGAGGAAACTCTGCAAACTGAGATTGCGAGAGGCTGTCATGACTACAAAATTGATGGATACTTCGGTCAAGAAAACACACTTGAAATTATCACCCCAGATTATTAGTGGAGAGGAATTACCAAATGGATAAACAACTAAGTACAGTCCTGTACAGTCTGCCAAAAGAACAAGGTACCAAGACAAGCACGCTTTAGCCTACTACAACGATTGTAAATTCCATTTGCAGCTGGGGCATCTACCATGGTATATTTTATTACACAACTACCCAAATCTGCTGGATACAGCCAAATTATGGTTGTAGTAGACAAATTTACAAAAATGCTACACTTCATCGGCTTGGAAGAAAATGGTACTGCAAAGGATGTCACTCAGCCATTCATGAAAGAAATTTGGAAACTTCATGGTCTACCAACAGAAATTATTTCAGATATGGATGCCAAGTTTGCTGGGGAATTTTGGGAATCATGGTGCAAGATGTTAGCTATCAAAAGGAAAATGTCCACAGACTACTACCCGCAAACAGATGGACAAATAGACATAGTCAACCAAGTGCTAGGAGGCTACCTCAAGATATTTATCAACTATGATCAGAATGACTGGTAGCGCCTGTTACCGTTAGCTGAGTATGCCTACAACAACCTGGTAACTAGGTCACATGGAGTATCACCTTTCTTGGCAAACTACAGATACAACCCTCAGACCCAATAGATGAAAGAGCGTGAAGCCTAGAATCCAGGAGCAACTATCTATGCTCGCGGGATGAAGGCGATAGATGAAAATGCCAATGAGTCCAGTGAAAAAACTGAGGTAGAGATGAATAAAATACTATTACCCCAGAGCTCGCAGTCAACCAAACTTCAAATTTGGGGACTTGGTTATGCTAAATGGGAAGATTATCTGTACCAAGGGACCATCCAAGAAGTTAGCACCAAAGTTACATGGGCCGTTCATGATCATCAAGGAATGAGGAGACCTAGCTGTTACAAACCTATTCCTAGTCTGCCGGACAAGGCACACTATTTTCTTCAACTGCAACAGGTAACGATACTTACCGCTGGTCGTACCGCTCATCAGGTCTTTTAGCCTTATGTCGCTGTGGGAACGTTGAGTCCTCTCACTTCTAGCCCTTGCGACTGCTCGTTAGCGATACGTTCCTTGAATCACCTTTTGGTTGGTGATATAAACGGATAGTCGTAATAAGAATAGAGTATTGATTGAACTAATAGATAAAATATAACATAGGAAGTAACATAGGTGGTTGCGTGAAGAGCTAGCTATCTGTGTCCGTGACCCTCCTTATATAGGCGCTCTTCCTAAGACCCTAACCCTGGTGACTTTACTATGAGTCACCTCTTTACTATGACTGCCATGTGAGTCATAGTATAACAAACGTCCTATGACTCACAATTTGAGTGATAGTATACAATCCCCATAGTATCCAATTTCCATAAAAGATCATGTGCGCTAATCGCGTCACATGCGTGAAACCCCTGACTCATACTTGTAGTCAGGTGCGAAAGTCATAACATCATATGACCTCACAATCGTGAGTCATGAAACAATAAATCAAATCAAACATCATAATCATAAATGATCTCACAAATCGTGAGTCATGTGAAACATTTCATATTGCTAACTCACGATAGGTGACACTAGCCTACAAATGGGAAATAGTAGAGCGATGGAAAATCCATCCAATATTCGATGTATCACTACTCGAGCCATACAGAACTTCACTTCAACCAGGGCGAGAACAACCACCTCTGTCACTGGAAGATGATGAAGGTGACCTAGAATAGGAGGAGGAGAAAATCATTAAGAGTAAAATAATCTCTTATGAACGAAGATTCAGGGGACAGTCACGAACCATCCAAGAACTTCGATACTTTGTCAAGTGGAAAGGTGTTATGAGGATGAGAAAACTAGGGAACCACTGAAGCACTTACAGAATGCTCAAGAAGTGCCAGAAGATCTTCACAGGGAAAATCCGGAGATGCCAAGGCTGGGCTAAGTAGTATCAATGGAAAGGTGTTTTCTGCTGTGGGCAAGTTATCGCAGAAGGTTTTGTTAACTCTATTGGGGGGAGTACTAAAAGGTTATCCTGCTCTGGGACAAAGCCCGGAAAGGAGGACCTGATGTTACCTATATGAGAAATGGTACAAAGTATGTGATGTGATAGTATATAGAGCCGGGAGGTTACTATATAACTACAACTCATGCGGGCAAAATGTAGTGTCTATAGCAGAACAGCTCAACCCCTGTGAAAGATCTAGACTCAACACAAAAGAGGACTAAGACACTTGATAATCCGGATCCAAATGCACCTGAGTGCATATATGCATGCAAGATGGCCATCCAGACTGATCAACTGGTAATTTGTAAGATGTTGGCAAATCGGCTACATCCAATTGAACTTAGTTCATTTGGCAAATAAATCGAAGACTCTCTACCAGTGGAGTGCTAGACACCCGCAGAATAAACTTTCTAGTTCAGGAGATCATTTGACTGAGCAGGGCATAAATCTTCAGGGTCAAACAAGGTTTCCAACTTCTAGGACCAGGGCTAAGGTATCAATGGTTACTTAATATATATAGCTAACATAGGCAGCTGGAGGATTGTATAAATAGCTAGATGTCCCCCATAGTTAAGGGACATATCCTGACCTGTAGTCTTAGACCTGGCCTTCGCAAATCCCTCCCTTGCCCCCTTTGTTAGTTCATGGGGTATCACCCTCCCACTCACCGGCTCTGACCATCTCCCAATCACAATAGCCCTATCCACGCCATTCCTACGACAGCCTGACCCCACCCCTAACTGGGCCAAAACAGATTGGCTCACACTCTCCCCTCTCATCAAGGATCTATCGGTCCCACCTCCACCCCAGCTCCCGACCTCAGCCTCACATAGTGCTTGGTTTGACCGCCACCTGCGCACCATCACCTCCCTCCTAGCCCAGCACACACCAAACAAACGTCCTTGCTTCAGGTCAATGCCATGGTGGACAGCTGAACTATCGCAGAGGCGCCAAGCTTTCAACAGAGAGGCAAGAATATCTCGCATGTCCCCCTCCACCACCCTCTCCGACAGTGCTCGTGCCTCCCGCCTCGCGTATTTCAAGGCCATAAAAAGGGCCAAGGCATCACACTGGAATTCTTTCCTCGCCTCCTTGGACTCCAAATCGGTGTGGGCTGCCCGCAGGATTGCTAGCGGGCGCCCCCCTGACCGGTTCCGCTCCTTCCCCAACGCCCCGACACCCGTCGAAGTAAACGCCTCCCTCCTGCATCACTTTTTTCCTCCTAAAGACCCCCAATCCTCGCCATCCATCCTGCGACCGTTCGCGGACTTCCTGCCACTTCGGAAACAGGAAGTCTCCCTCGCTCTCCGCAAGTCCTCCAACACCTCAGCCCCTGGGCCCGACATGATCCCCTATGGCATATGGAAAAGGATCAACAACATCAACCCTACCTTCCTCACCTCCCTCCTAGGTCCCCTGCTGACCTATCGCTTCCACCCCTCCTCCCTTAAAAGAGATAATGGCATTGTCTTCTCCAAGCCTGGCAAATCAGATTATAACTCCCCATCCTCCTTCTGAGTCATTGCCCTCCTGGAAACTATTTCCAAGATTCTGGAAAGGATAATGGCAACCCGCCTTTCGCTAATGGCCCGTACCGTTGGCCTCATCCACCCAAACCAATGCGGCTCGCTCCCCGGCCTCAGCACCTTTGACGCATGTGCTGCCCTCACTCACGAGGTCCGCCTGCTGCAACGTGCAGGCCTCTAGACCTCTACCCTCTTCCTCGATATCATAGGAGGCTTTGATAATATTTCCTCTGCCTGTCTATCCTCCCTACTTCCCGCCAAAGGCGTATCTCTTTATATGGTTTCTTGGGTTCATTCCTTTTTGACTGACCGCAAATGCCGCTTGATTTTTCAAGGCGCCACTAATATTTTCTTGCCTGTTCAAGTGGGTGCCCCCCAGGGCTCTCCTATCTCTCCTTTGTTATTTTTAATTTATGTTTCTTCCCTGCACTTGTCTATCCCAAAGGGGATTATGTTTTCGTATGTTGATGATTTTACTGTCACTGTTGGGTCTGGGTCATACCGGAGGAACACACTACTTCTTCAACATTACTACACCTGCCACTGAAGGAAGGCTACGCAACTTGGAGTCTCCTTCTCCATCCTCAAAACCGAACTCATCCACTGGCGAACTCCAAGGGATCGCTCTCCCCCCTCACTGGCCCCGGTCTCACGCGATGGGAGTCTCTTCCACCCCTCTTCCAAAGTCCGCTGGCTAGTATACTGGTGTTCACCCTCGATGGAAACCTCCACCCGCTTCCTAAAGAGACTAGCCCTCGCTCAGGGGGCCTTTGGCCTCATCAGGTAACTCTCTACTCCTGGCATAGGTGTGGTACCCTACCTAAACTGCAGACTGGCCATGTGCCTGCTGCTACCAATCCTCACCTACAGAGCTGACCTCCTCGTCCCTAACGCTACGATGATGGGTGAGATGGAGATCTTTTGGAGTAAGGTCTAACGATGGGTCACGAACTGCTTCTCATCGACTCCAGTATCTATCCTTCCCTGTGAGGTTTGCCTCCCTCCTCTCAACTCGCTCCTCCCCCATCGCCGGAGGATGGCGGCACTACGGTTGGCCTGTTCCCCTCCCGAGATCAACCCAGCCGCAGCCCGCCGGCCCCCTTCATTTCCATCCTACTCCAATTTTAGGGCAGGGGACTCCTCCCGCCACGTCCTTCGTAGCCTTAGGGCCAACTACATCCCCCTCCATTTGAACCAACCAAGGCCAATACCTGCCATCCGCTCTCACCTCCCAATCGATGCAATGTGCTACCTCTTGGTCAAGGTGGCAACGAACGGGTTCAAACTCCCACAGATAAACTCACACCTCCTACCGGGCACTGTCTTAGCCCCACCTTCTCCGATCCCAGGTGCAGTTTCCTACAAATTGATGAAAGAGGAGTGCAGAAAAGACCTTCTCACTGATTGGACACTCCTATCCCTACCCCCTCCTTACTACCAACACAAGCCGTCCCTACGCCCACATGCCTTCACGGGCCTCGACCGCTTCACAGCTGGCCGAATCCACCAAATGCGCTCTGGCAAGAGCTATCTTGCTGCGCAACCCTCACGGAACGATGCCGATCGCTCTCCCACCTGCCCTACCTGCGACTCAGAGGACGAAACCTTCGAGAACGCAATACTCGACTGCCCCTCCAAGTCCCGAGAACGCCAGCTTTACCTTCCGAAACTGTCTACGATGGACCATGGCTCTCCACTTTGGGCCGACCTGGACATGATTCTTGGTCTTGCCTCATACATCCGCGCCACTCGCACAAACTTCCCGCCCACCATGCCAGCAGTTTTTACTACTGCTGCCTCCTCCTCCTCCGACTATGACTCAGACTGAGCGGTTTGACCTTCCTTTTATATTTATATCTTTCCTTTCGGTTATGATTTCTTTTGGTATCATTTCAGTCTATGCTTTTTGAATTAGTCGCCATTGCTGAGCGCGGTGACGGTATGGTCATCACTAGGGGAGAACTTGTTCGCTTATTTCTTTTGTTTTGCACGGTTGGAATTAACGTTTCGTTTATGCCATAGCTAGCGCTCTATGCAGGTTCCTGTACGTTAACAGCGAATATATGAGATAATCAAAAAAATCAAACCCCATAGTTAAGGGACATGCTCCGCGCCCTCTATTTTCCTCCCTGTAGATATTCTTGCCCTTTCTAGATGATCAAAACTTGGCATTTTGTGTGGCTACGGCCACGACACACCAAACTTTTCCCCTCGCTTAAGCTTCACTCTTTAGTGACACACCCCACTCCCTGTGTAACAGTGATGGCCACAGCCTCCCCTGGCCCCTCCAGGTCAGCCTCACGCACCCAGCACCGCACAGCCCCCTACTCAGCCCACTCCTCCCGCGCCAGCACCCCTGGACCCCTCCCCGACCACTTAATCGCAACCCAAAACCTCCTGGACGCTATAGTTACCCAGTTTAGCCTCTCTCGCGAGTCCTTTCCTCCGTTTGAGAACTCTCTTCTCCACAACCTTTCCGATGGGGAGGCCACAATCATTCCACTTCTCTGCACTGCCCTTTCCGGAAACAAGGAGGTAGTTAGTCCACTTTCCACACTAACCACACGCGTGGATGAGATCACCCCTGCCATCTCGGCCCCAGCCCCCCACTCTATTACTGCCCCTACCGCAATTGCAGCCCTAGAGGCCACAGTTAGAGACCTCTCCCTTTGTGTCAGGGCAGGTGCCACTGCCAGACAGCCCCCCCCTCCTCCCCCGGTCCCTCCTCGCCTGCCTCCGGCCTGACCTAGGTCCCTCCCTAACCCTGAACCCCTACCTGCACAAGAGGCAAATCAAGGCCCTGACCCAGACCTCCCCTGCTATGACACAGTTGAAAAACAGAGGTATGGCAACCCTGCTGCTATGGCGTCCGCTACCCGCACTCCTGGGAAGCCCAAGAGTACAGGGCTGGCAAATACCCCCCTCTAACTGAGTTTCGCTCAACCCCCTCATGCTCAAACACCCAACCCGCCCGTACCCAGTCCTGCCCGGCCAATAAGTCCTATGCAGCAGTCGCAGCAGGACCGTCCTCTGCACCAGGTACTAAAAGCAAAGGGAAGAAGCTTGCCTCGCCGGCACAAGTCGCAGCGTCTAACAACAGCATCCCTCAGTCCCGAGGACCAGCACCGTTGCCCGCCGCCGAGCGCAGATTCTTCGCCCCCCGCACCCAACCTGCATCTTATACAGAGGCTGACCGGATGGTAGCCACCGCCCCAGACCTGATAGCTGCGGTCCTGAGACAAGCCAACTGCCCTTTTCCCCTCTCTTTCTCCGCACGTGTAAATCCCTAAAGATCACTAACCCTCCTGGGCACTGACCCACACACCCCCTCCACTGCTTATTCACCCTACTACGAAGCTATGACTAATAGTCTTAACCGAGCTTTCCCTGTAGGAAACAACCCCTACCGCCGCTTCTGTCCCGTTCCAAATGAGGTCCAATTGGCCATCCACAGCCTACCCATCGCCTACCTCCCGGAGGACCAAACGGACCTCTTCCCTACCCTCTCTGAGTCAGTTCGCAATGCAACTGACGTTGTCATCTAGTCTGCATGCTTCCTCCAAACCGACCTTGACATCCAAGCCACGAAGACTACTACATCTGTAGTAGTCACCGTGGCCCCTGATGATGTCATTAGGCTTGGCTCCACCATCCGTCTCTTCTCCCGTCCGCGGAGAGTCGAAAAGGCCCACTACTCAGGGAAGTTTATACAATGCCGGAAGTGTTGGCTTTATGGCCACCCCTCCCCCATGTGCAAAGTCTCTACCCCCACTTGCCCTTTCTGTGCTCTGGCACACACACGAGCGGCGCACTGTTGCCCCAATCCCACATGCCCCAAGGGTGGGAACTCAAGTCTGTCACTGGTTGTTGTCCCGCCTCCCCCCTCATGTGCTCTAGTTGTGCAGGCGCCCACCCTGCCATCGACCGCTCCTGCCCATTACGCCCCCTCGCTCCCACCGATGATGATGCCCCATCTGGGGCCGAGTACGCACCAGGCCCTGATGACGACATGGACCAAGATGCGCCCACCCTACCTGACCCTCCTCAGACTCCCTCCCGCATGATGGCTGCCTTGGATCTTACCACCCCCAGACAGCCAGTCCCTCCAGCTGGCACTCCAGCTGACCCTCGCCCCAAATCTTTTGCACCAGTCCCCATCTGGCTCTCAAGTTCTCCACTTCCATACAGCCCATCGGGCTTCCCCTGCCAATGAGTCCCACACTGGACCCCCCTTCCCTGACGCAGGCGCCAGGCACTACCCTCAACCTCATTCAGCATAACTGCCTTGGGAGCTTGAATGTCTTTCTTTCCTTATTCAATAGCCTTAAGGCTATGCCCACCCCTCCACCCTTAGTCGCCCTACAGGATCCTCCAGTCTTTAAGGGGCGGCTCCCAATATTTTCCACTTATAAATCTTTTTCCCCCCCTACTGCTAATGGTGCCAAACCTAGGGTTGCCGTCTATGCTCTTGTTGATTTTATGCAAGTTTTTACATTGCTAGCAGTTTTTGTCGACCGGCCGGACTTTATGGCAGTTGATATTCACTCCCCCGCAGGCCTGTTTAATTCAGCTCATCAGGTCTTTCGTGTCTACAATGCATACTCCACCACGGGGCGCTCATCCCACCTCCGCACGTTCAACCCGCCTTCCCTGTTTAGGGAACCTGCTTTCCCACCCTGCTGGTTGGGGACCTGAACCTTCATCACCCTCTTCCCGACCCTCTGCGGGTCCTTTCTGATGCAGAATTCAATATTTCTTCCCCATATTTTGACCTGGCCTCTGAGCTAGGCTACTCACTTTTAAACACACCAGGTGTATTTACTAGGTTCCCCTTCGATGGCACATCTAGACCTGGAGTCTTAGACCTTGCCTTCGCAAATTCCTATCTTGCTCCCTTTGTTAGTTCATGGGGTGTCAAGCTCCCACTGACTGTCTCTGACCATGTCCCAATCACAATCACCATCTCCACCCCCTTTCTACGCCAGCCTGAACCCACCCCCAACTGGATCAAAACTGACTGGCAAACCCTCACCCCCCTCATCAGGGCTCTATCAGTCCCAGCCCCTCCCCCGCTCCCAACCTCAACCTGACTTAGCGCCTGGTTCGACCGCCACCTGAGTACCCTCACTTCCCTCCTAGCCCTACACACGCCAAACAAGCGCCCTTGCTTCAGGTCAAAGCCATGGTGGACACTTGAGTTATCTCAGCTCTGCCAGGCTTTCAACAGAGAGGCAAGGATATCACGCATGTCCCCCTCCACCACCCTCTGAGACACTGCCCACGCTTTCCCCATAACGTATTTCAAGGCCATAAAAAAGGCCAAGGCATCACACTGGAATTTATATCCTGCCTCATTAGACTCCAAGTCAGTGTGGGCAGCCCGCCGCATCGGTGGCGCACGCCCCCCTGACTGATTCCCCTCCTTTCCCAACACCACGACCCCTGTCGAAGTCAATACCTCCCTTTTGCATCATTTCTTTCCTCCCCAAGACCCTCAACCATCACCCTCCATCCTCTGACCTTTTGTTGATTTCCTCCCACTTCAGAAACAGGAAGTGTCCCTTGCCCTTCGCAAGTCCTCCAGCACCTCAGCCATCGGGCCTGACCTAATCCCCTATGGTATATGGAAGAGTATCAACAACATCAACCCCACCTTCCTCCCCCCCACTCCTAGGCCCCCTTCCGACCTACGATTTGCATCCCCCCTCCCTCAAAAAAGCCATTGGCATAGTCCTCTCCAAGCCTGGCAAATCTGACTACAAGTCCCCCTCCTCTTTCCGAGTCATTGTCCTCCTAGAAACTGTGTCCAAGATTCTGGAAAGGATAATGGCAACCCGCCTATGCCTAATGGCCCGCACAGTGGGCCTCATCCACCCAAACCAATGCGGCTCGCTTCCAGGACTCAGTACCTTTGACGCATGTGCTGCCCTCACACACGAAGTCTGCTTACTCCAGCGTGCAGGCCTCAAGATCTCAACCCTCTTTCTTGACATCAAGGGAGGCTTTGACAATATTTCCTCTACTTGCTTATCTTCCCTACTTTGCGCTAAAGGCGTATCTCCTTATATGGTTTCTTGGGTTCGTTCTTTTTTGACTGACCGCAAATGCCACCTGATTTTTCAGGGCTCCCTAATATTTTCTTGCCTGTTCAAGTGGGTGCCCCCCAAGGCTCTCCAATTTCTCCATTGTTATTTTTAATTTATGTGTCTTCCCTACATATGTCCATCCCCAGTGGGATTCTGTTTTCCTATGTTGATGATTTCACTGTTACTGTGGGGTCTGGGTCATACTGGAGGAACACACAGCTTCTTCAACACTACTTCACCCAGCTCTACAGGAAGGCCAACCCACCTGGTGTGTCTTTCTCCGTCCCCAAAACTGAACTCATCCACTGGCGCACCCAGAGGGACCGCTCTTCAACCTCCCTGGCTCCTGACTCTCTAGATGGGAGCCTCTTCCACCCCTCTCCCACAGTCCGTTGTCTAGGATACTGGTTCTCACCCTCGATAGAAGCCTCCACTCATTTCCTCAAAAGGCTAGCCCTAGCACAAGGGGCCTTTGGTCTCATAAGGCAACTCTCTCCCCCAGGCATTGGAATCGTCCCCTACCTAAACCGTAGGCTGGCTATCGGCCACCTCCTACCTATCCTTTCTTATGGGGCAGTCCTCCTCGTCCCCAACACTGCTATGATGGGGAAGATGCAAGTTTTTTGGAGCTAGGTCCAGCGATGGGTCACCAACTGCTTCTCATCGACTCCCGTGTCCATCCTACCCTGTGAGGCTTGCCTCCCACCTCTCAAGTCGGTCCTCCCACATCGCCGCAGGATGGCCGCACTACACCTCGCCTGCTCCCCTCCTGAGGTTAACCAACCTGCAGCCCAGCTGCCTCTTTTGTTTCCATCCTTCTCCAACTTTAGGGAGGAGGACTCCTCCCGCCCCGTCCTACGCGGCCTGAGTGCCAATTATATCCCCCTTCGGTGGGACCAGCCAAGGCCCATTCCCGCCGTCCGCTCTCACCTGCCCATCGATGGAATGTGTTACCTCTTGGTCAAGGTGACAGGGGACGGCTTCCAACTCCCACAGATAACTCCCACCTCCTGCCGTGCACAGTCCTTACCCCCACTCCTCCAATCTCTGGCGCAGTCTCCTACAAACTGATCAAAGAACACTGCAGAAAGGACCTCCTCACTGATTGGACACTCCTGTCCCTACCCCCACCTTATTACCAGTATAAGCCGTCGCTCCGCACACATGCCTTTATGGACCTCGATCGCTTTCCAGCTGGGAGAATACACCAGATGTGTGCTGGCAAGAGTTATCTTGCGTGCACAACCTTCGCAGAGCGATGCCGAACGCTCTCCCACCTACCCCTCCTGCCACTCAGGGGATAAAACCTTTAAGCATGCAATCCTCCACTGCCCCTCCAGGTTCTAAGAACGCCGGCTTTACCTTCCGAAGCTGTCGTCGATGGGCCATGGCTCTCTACTTTGGGCCGACCTGGACATGATCCTAGGTCTCGCCTCTTACATCCGCGCAAAGCGTACCAACTTCCCTCCCAATAAGCCAGCGGTTTTCACTACCGTTGCCTCTTCCTCCTCCGGCTATGACTCAGATTGAGTGGCTTTTCTTTCCTACTATATCTTTACTTCCAGTTATGATTTCTTTTGATTTCATTTCATTCTAATCTTTTTGAATTAGTTGCCATTGTTGGGCGCGGTGACGGTATGGTCATCACAGGGGGAGAACCTGTACGGTTATTTCTTTTGTTTTGCATGTTTGGAATTAACGTTTCGTTTATGCCATAGCTAGTGCTCCATGCAGGTTCCTGTATGTTAATAGCGAATATATGACATAATCAACAAAACAATCAAAACCCCATAGTCAAGGGACCTCACCCTTATTCAGTACAACTGCCTTGGGAGCTGGAATGTGTTTCTTTCCTTATTCAATAGCCTTAAGGCTATGCCCAGCCCCCCACACTTGGTCGCCCTGCAGGATCCTCCAGTCTTTAAGGGGCGGCTTCCAATATTTTCCACTTGTAAATCTTTCTCCCCCCTTACTGCGAACGGTGCCAAACCTAGGGTTGCCGTTTATGCTCTCCTTAATTTCGTGCAGGTTTTTGCACTGCCACTATTTTTTTTAGACTGGCTGGACTTTATGGCAATTGATATTCATTCCCCCTCAAGCTGGTTTAATTCAGCTCATAGGGTCTTTCGTGTTTACAATGCTTACTCCACCACCGGGCGCTCATCCCACCTTCGCACAATCACCCCACCTTCCTTTTCAGGGAACTTACCTTTCCTACCTTACTGGTTGGGGATTTGAACCTCCACCATCCACTTCCTGACCCTGTGCGGGTCCTTTCAGATATTGAATTTAACCATTTTTCCCCTGATTTTGACCTGGCCTCAGAGCTAGGCTATTCACTTCTTAACACACCAGGGGTATTTACTAGGTTCCTCTTTGGGGCACCAAAAGTCCTGGAGACTTGGACCTTGCCTTTCCGAATTCCTCCCTTGCTCCCTTTGTCAGTTCATGGGGTGTCACCCTCCCACTCACAGGCTCAAACCACATCCCAATCACGGTCACCCTTTCGATACTCTTTTTGCGCCTGCCTAACCCCACCCCAAATTAGACTATAGTGGATTGGCACACTCACTAAACTTTTTTCAGAAACCTATCAGTCCTGGCACCTCCCCTGCTACCAACATCAACCTCACTTAGTGCCTGGTTTGATTGCCACCTGAGTACCCTCACCTCTGTCCTAGCTCTACACACGCCAAACAAGAAACCTTGCTTCTGGTTGAAGCCCTAGTGGACTCCAGTCACGATTGGTGACTAAGCAAGGCAGGATTTCGCATGACTCATAGTTATGAGTCACAAGGTTGTTATATTTCGCACTATGACTCCTTAGAAGCCATGGGGTTTCACTTGATGCACACTAGTGGTATCATTGTTATGTTGTGATTGGTTGATCGCGCGCATGACTCACATTTGTGAGTCATATGATGTAATGTTTTCGCACACGACTCACACTATGAATCATGGGTCTCGCGCATGTGACCACTTTAGGGCACATGACTTATTTTATGAGTTATGATTGGTTGGCACGCGGCGCAGTTGACTCAGAGGAGTCAGCTGATGGATTTCATACCATGACTCACTATGAGCCATAGAGGTCGTGTGACTCATAGGTATGAGTCACCAGGGTTAGGGTTGAGGGAAGAGTGCCAAAATACGGACCTCTAGGCGACCTGTAGTTAGGACTCTTCACGCAACCATCTAAGTTCATTCCTATACAATTACTTTACCTCTTTACCTTCCATTCCCCTATTGGCGTTGGGCGATAGGAACCATTTGGTGCAGCTATCAAGACAACGTAGGCATAGGACTAAGAGCCATAGTGGAAATCCGCCTAGTACTACTCGTTGCAATAGTACTCCTACCCTGGTGACTAAGATTAGCGCCACGCCCCATACCTAACTATAACAACGGCTCGGTCATATTCATTAAACCCAATAAGAAGTAGTTACCTGTTGCAAGTCAGCTTACCGTCTAAGATCACAATATTTGGTTGCATCACCAAAGCAACACCTAACTACAAAACGGCAGACTCTACAGACAATAACATCGACCTTACTGAGGGAGAAATCGATACCTCAACACCTGGTCCGGCACTTGAAGAAGCAATTAGCACTAATCTATCCAGAAGCCAGTCACAAAGAACCACAAGTCCGGAGACACCTGAGCCTGCCTCACCGTCAGGATCTCTGTAACCCGAAACCCCAAGACCAGAAAGGATGTCAGCCCCGGAACCAGCAACTGCCGGTGGTGGAGCAGGAATTCAACCAGCAGACTACAACTGCAGAGTTCCAAGAGATCCTGACCCTGATAAACAACCTGCGAGAAACAACCAACAACCGGATTATGGTCGAGAAACCCCCTACCTTCCATGGAACAAGGACCAAACTACAAACCTTCTTAGTGCAATGCCAATTATACTTTGAAGCGACACAAGAAAAACGACATACGGAACCTTTTCACCTACGTCAAGAGCTAGCTGAGGGATGCAGCAGGAAGCTGGATAACCCTATTTGCGGAAGGACGCAAGCCGATGACCTGGACTACATATGAAGATTTCACTACAGCCCTCAAAGACCAGTTTGGGGATGTGGATGCGGAAAATGCAGCTAGGACAAAGCTCGACCGCCTGAGGCAAGGCAAGGAACCAGTCACAGAATACTGTAATGACATTCGCCTCACAGCGACAGAGGTGAATGAGGATGATGGTACACTAAGACGCCAATTCCTTAAAGGAATTAACCGAACGCTCCTAGAAGCATGGGCGGCGGACCACATGCTGGCGGCAAACATCGATGCCCTTGCAGCCTGGGCAATCGAAAATGAAAACTGGATCAACATGATCAAGCACCTTCAAGGAAACAACAGTACCTTTATCCAACAACAGGAAACGCCCAGGAACAATAACGGAACCTGAAAGTCAGGCAACAACATGGAAACCCGAGGCGACCCAATGGACCTGGATGCTACCAGAAGGCGTCCACGACTAAACCTCTCACGAGCAGAATTCACAAGAAAAGGGACAACAACCTATGCCTGGGATGCGCCAGACCTGCGCACAGATTCAGTAATTGCCGAAATGCAAGAGATGAGAAGGACTATACCAGGCAGTTCAACTGCAAGACCAAGAATAATCGCTGGAAACCACAAACCAACCTACGCGAAATGGAAATCAGAGAAACACCTGCAGAGTCGGGAAACGAACAAAGTTCCCAGTAAGAGATGGGCTGCGGGACAACAAAACCAAAACCATCGGAATCGGTAACATCTACATGGCAATTACAAACACGGAAAAATTGGAACAAGAAAAAGAACATACCATGATCAAAATGCGTTTACATGGTAAGGACACAACAGTTATCCTCAACGGCATGATTGATTCGGGCGCTACAGAAAACTTTATTGACAAGGAATTCAGCAACAAACACGGCATACAAATAAAGAAAGCGAGAGAAATAGAGGAAATCTACCTTACTGATGAGGAACCAAGCGCTATGGGACGAATTACCCATATAGCGGAAGTACCTATGGACCTTGGCAGCCAAAGGGAAGTGGCTACCTTCCAAATCGCAGATCTACCCAACCATGAGGCAGTGTTAGGGCTGCCATAGTTAAGAAGACACAAGCCCAAGATTGATTGAGAAAGCAACAAGATTACGTTCGATAGCGTGAGGTGTACAACGGTATGCCTAGAAAGCACGCCAGCGGTGGACCTTGTCCCCGAAGCGGAAGCCTGGAAGAGAACTTAGAGAAACAGTTCTCCACTATTCAGGTCAAGGATGTCCAGAACATCAAAATCCAAATATTGAGCAATACAGCCACACTCCCTACCCAGGGGTCAGCCAAGGCTGCAGGACATAACCTGTACGCAGACAAGAGAATTACGATACTGGTAAAATAACAAGGAATCGTCAACACCGGGATAGTTATAGGACTGCCAGAAGGCACCTATGGGCCAGTGGCTCCACGTAGTGGATTGGCAGTTAAACATCAACTTACTGTCAATGCGGGAGTAATCGATGCCGACTACACAGGTGAAGTCACGGTGGTCCTGGTCAACCTGGGAAAAGACAGTTACACAGTTGAGCTTGGTGACCGCATCGCACAGTTGATATGCGAAAAGATTGTCATAGGACAATGTGAAGAAGTGGAGCAAGTGACTCCAACGATGAGAGGCCCTTCAGGGTTTGGAAGTACAGACCACCCAAAACGCTAAAAGATTGAGATCAATGAGTTCTCCGCTATGTCATTTGGCAAGTTCTACTGAAGAGGCGTAGTCACAGGAATCATCAAGTGGGATTATAAGACAAACGAGCCTACCAGGATCGAAAGGATCAATGTCAGCACCGAATTGGCTATCAAGCCCAAGAAAGGACAAGAAAAAGATAAAACTAAAAACATTGTGCCAAGGGAATACCACCAGTACCTGGACATGTTCAAGGAAGAGGAAGAAACTCGGCTACCACCCCACCGACCAAAGGGTGACTTGGATATCAACCTCAAGAAAGGAGAAACAGTACCAGCAACAAAGCTATACCCACTGGGTGAAAAAGAGCTGGAAGAACTAAGAGAATACATCAGGATCAACAAGAACCGGGGCTAGATTCAAGACTCTTATGCAAACGGTGAATCACTGATCCTGTTTGTTAAGAAGAAAGACAGCAAGCTAAGGCTATGTGTGGACTACCGAGGGCTCTACGAAGTCACCAAACGAGACCGATATCCCCTACCACAGATTGGAGAAGCCCTCGAGAGGCTTAGAGGAGCCAAAGTCTTTACTAAACTAGAAATCTGAAACAAATATCACAACATCTGAATCAAACACAGGGACGAATAGAACACAACCTTTACCACCAAATACGGCATATACGAATATATGGTCATGCCATGGGGACTCAAAAATTCACCTGCAGCATTCCAACCATGGGTCAATAGGATTCTCAGCAGGTTTCTGGATATCTGTTGTATCATCTATTTAGTTGATATTCTGATATATTCAGAAAACCTGGAATAACACTGAACCCATGTCAGAATGATTATGGAAGCCATGAAGAAAGAAGGGCTGATACTGAAGCCATCGAAGTGCGAATTTCACAAGGAACGAACTGTATACCTTGGCTTCATCATCGATAGGGACAGAGTCAGTGTTGATCCTATCAAAACAATAGCAATATGGGAATGGAAACCACACGAAGGAAGAAAGGAAAACAGTGCTTTATGGGATTCTGCAACTTCCATTGACGATTCATAGAAGGGTTTAGCCGTATATCTAAACCACTCTATCAACTGACGAAGAAGGACTGCAAATGGCACTGGACCGAGGACCAACAAGAAGCATTCAATGAATTGCGCAGCCGACTTACTTCAGCCCCACTACTGGCACACTATGATCCAACCAAGGAAATCATGATCGAAACCGACGCTTCAAAATACGTATGCTCAGGCATACTATCACAGAAGGGGAGCGATGGAAAATGGAGGCCAGTGGCATAATAGTCAAAAACAATGACGCGTGTGGAATACAACTACGATATCCACGACAAAGAGGTCTTAGCCATTGTCCAAGCCTTAAAAGAATGGTGAAGAGATACAAAAGGAACTCGAGCTCGAGTGTTGGTGCTTACTGACCACAATTCTGGTACCCTTTACAACGACAAAATAGCTCAGCGACAGACAAATCCAATGTAGCGAGACCCTCAGTTAATATGATATCAAAATACAATACCGACCCAGGAAGGAAGGGGGCAAACTAGATGCCCTTACGAGGAGAGCAGAAGATGTCCCTGGAAAAGACCACGAAAGGATTCAACATAAACACAGGATCCTCCTACCAACAGAACACTACTTTGAAGTAATAGAAGTAGTGTGGTTTACAGAAGACGACGCTGGAATCCACGAAGCAAGCAAAACTGTTACACAAATAAGGGCAATGCACGATGCCCTGGAAAGAGGAGACAAGGACATGAAAGGAGTGGCTCTTGGAGTATGCGAATGGAACGAAGGATACCTATGGTATCAAGGGAAAATCTGGGTCCCCGAAGAAGAAGCGATAAGGACAATGATAATACAACACAACCACGAGGCATCAACAGCAGGCCATGGAGGGACAAACAAAACTACCGCTCTCCTAGCTCGGCAATATTACTGGCCAAAGATGCGAGACGATATCAAACAATAGGTTAAAAACTGCGATATCTGCCAAAGAACGAAAGCAAGCCGGCATGCACCATACTGATTACTGCAGCCAAACAAAGTACCCCACCCACCATGGAAATCCATAGCTATAAACTTTATAACCAACCTTCCGATATCAGCCAGTTATGATGCCATACTGGTAGTGATCGACCGATTAATGAAAATAAGTCATTTTATACCTTGCAACCAGGATATGAATACGAAAGACTTTTTGTAAATATTCCTGAAGGAAATATTTCGCATACATGGACTGCCGCAGGACATGATCCCAGACCAAGGAACCTTGTTCATATCGGACCTAAGGAAATAAACGACGAAATCGTTAGGGATAGAAAGGAGATTGAGCACCGCTTTCCACCCTCAAACCGATGGACAAACCTAGAGGACAAACAGTATACTAGAACAATACCTACAAGCCTACATCAAGTATCAACTAGACAACTGGGCCATCCTATTACCACTGGCTGAATTTGCATTCAACAATGCAAAGCAGGAAACAATAAAGAACACACTATTTTATGCAAACTATGGTTACCATCCAGAGCATGAGGCGATTGGCCACATGATATCGAAAGAAAGAACTGATAAGGAAGAGATAGGTCAGCCGCACTGTATCCTACGTCCGGAAATGGTCAGTGCACAGTTACGACCAAAAGAAAACTACGATCAACACAGAAAACCCAATCCGATCTC
The DNA here is from genome assembly GCA_003316355.1 of Tuber calosporum. Classification (NCBI taxonomy): domain Eukaryota; kingdom Fungi; phylum Ascomycota; class Pezizomycetes; order Pezizales; family Tuberaceae; genus Tuber; species Tuber calosporum. The sequence continues at coordinate 65,144 of QFET01004193.1, forward strand.
CAGTCAGGCGACATGGTCTGGTTACTGCCAAGGAATATAAGGACCACAAGACCATGCAAGAAGCTGGACTACAAGAAAATCGGACCATTCAAGATCCTTACGAAGGTGGGCACAAGTGCCTATAAATTGGCCATGCCCCAACAGATGAAGCTCCACAACACCTTCCACATCTCACTTCTCAAATCATATCACTGCAACCAGTTCCCCTCACAAAAGCAAATGCCACCACCTCCAATCGTGATAGAAGGAGAAAGCGAGTACGAACTCGAAGAAATCATTGATTCACGCATACACCGAAAACGCCTACAATCCAGAGCCAAGTGGACAGGCTACTCACCAGAACACGACAAAACTTGGTACCCTGCGGAGAACTTCAAAAATGCTAGCATTGCCATTAAATGTTTCCATCCGCAGTACCCAAGAAAACTACGAGTCGGTTACAGTCAAAATCGAACCCATGAGGCAAGACTCAACGCCATTGGGTCCAGACGAAGGCTGCGGCGCAAGCCCCAGGGCTACTATACCTACCAGCCCGCCATACGCTACTCAGGAAGAAAGGGAAAAGCAGGCAGCACACAACGCTCTTTTGTGGACTACCTTTTACGTTGATTAGTATAACACTCATTTACGCGATAAGGAAGGAAGCAATTGGTTTCCACGACTGCCCAAGTTGCGCAAACCGCAACAACCACACCAGGAGACATCCTGGAAACACTATACCAAGGTCACTTGTCGTACTCACAGACACGACAAAACCGATGCTGGGTTTTACGCAAGACAAACAGGGGAAGCGGCACCCCTTACGGACAATGATCGAGGTATTAGGAAAAGGAAGAGAACTGTGAAGACATAGTTAAAGGGAGAGGGGGGTGAAAAAACTGAAATCGAGACGATCCCTGACGAAGAGAGTTTGCAATGACAGTTGCAAGGGCTACGAGAACACCTTGGCACCTCCGAAGCTACAATCAAGGGACAAAGAACTGATATGCGGACATATCAGAGAATGATTAATGACCAGGACTGGACTATTAGGGCGGCAAACGCGACCTTAGAGGAAGTTCGGAGGAACTATCAGTCAGCCGAACATCAGTTTCGGAAGTTGAAAAGAGAAATGCGCAGGTTTGGGGAGAGCCTGATGAGGATAGGATCTTAAGCCTGATGGCACTCAGGCTGATCGGAGAGGAGAGCTAATGTCACGATTGGTGACCAAGCAAGGCAGGATTTCGCATGACTCAAAGTTATCAGTCCCAAGGTTGTTATATTTCGCACTATGACTCATTAGAAGTCATAGGGTTTCACATGATGCACACTAGTGCAATCATTGTTATGTTGTGATTGGTTGATCATGCGCATGGCTCACATTTTTGAGTTATATGATGTAATGATTTTCGCCAATGACTCACACTATGAGTTATGGGTCTCGCGCTTGTGACCACTTTAGGGTACATGACTTATTTTATGAGTTATAATTGGTTGGCACGCGGCGCAGTTGACTCAGAGGAGTCAGCTGATGGATTTTATACTATGACTCACTATGAGTCATAGAGGTCCTGTGACTCATAGGTATGAGTCACCTGGTTTAGGGTTGAGGGAAGAGTGCCTATATAAGGACCTCTAGGCGACCTGTAGTTAGGACTCTTCACGCAACCATCTAAGTTCTTTCCTATACAATTACTTTACCTCTTTACGCTTCCATTCCCCTATTGGCGTTGGGCGATAGGAACCATAGGGTTCAGCTATCAAGACAACGTAGGCATAGGCCTAAGAGCAATAGTTGAAATCCGCCTAGTACTACTCGTTGCAATAGTACTCCTACCCTAGTGGCTAAGATTACCGCCACGCCCCTTACCGAACTATAACAACGGCTCGGTCATATTCATCCAACCCAAAGAGAAGTAGTTACCTATTGCAAGTCAGCTTACCGCAAAGGATCGTAACAACTCCTGAGTTACCACAGCTCTGGCATGCTTTCAACGGAGAAGCAAGGTTATCATCCATGTCCCCCTTCACCACGCTCTCCGACAGTGCCCGGGCTGCCTCCTTTGCTTACTTCAAGGAAATAAAAAAGCCTAAGGTATTATATTGGAACTCTTTCCTCACCTCCTGGGACTTAAAGTCTTCATGGGCTGCCTGTCGGATTGCAACCGGACGCCCTACTGACTGGTTCCCCTCCTTTCCCAACACTACGATACCAGTTGATGTCAACACCTCCCTCAGGCATTAGTTCTTCCCTCCCAAAGACACTCAACCCTCACTGTCTATCCTGTGACCCTTTCTAGACTTCCTGCCACTTTAGAAACAAGAAGTCTTCCTTGACCTCTGCAAGTCCACAAACATCTCCGCTCGCGGCCCTGACCTGATCCCCTTTGGTATATGGAAAAGGATAAACAGCATCAACCCAACCTTTCTCACCGCCCTCCTAAGTCCCCTTTTGACCTATGGCTGCCACCCTCCTCTCCTAAAATGGCCAACGGCATTGTCTTTTCCAAGCCTGACAAATCTGACTACCACTCCGCCTCCTCCTTCCATGTTATTGTCCTCCTAAAAACCATCTCTCAGATTCTGGAGAGGATAATGGCAGCCCCCCTATCACTAATAGCCTGCACGGTGGGCCTCATCCACCCAAACCAATTGGGCTTGCTTCCGGGACTAAGTACCTTCGACGCATGCGCAGCCCTCATACATGAAGTCCGCATACTGCAGCGTGCAGGCCTCAAGACCTCTACCCTCTTCCTTGACATCAAAGGGGGCTTTGATAATATATCTTCTAGTTGTTTATCTTCCCTTCTCAGCTCAAGGGCGTATCTCCTCATATGGTTTCTTGGGTTCGTTCATTTTTGACTGACCGCAAATGCCGTCTGATATTTCTGGGCTCTCCTAATATTTTCTTGCCTGTTCAAGTGGGTGCCCTCCTAGGCTCTCCGATATCTCTTTTGTTATTTTTAATTTATGTTTCTTCCCTATACTTGTCCATCCCTAAGGGAATTATATTTTCCTATGTTGATGATTTTACTATAACTGTTGGGTGTGTGTCATACCAGAGGAATACACAACTGCTTCAACACTACTACACTCACCTCTCCAGGAAGGCCGCCCCTCTCGGAGTGTCCTTCTCCGTCCCTAAAACTGAACTCATCCACTGGCGCACTCCACGGGATCGCTCCCCCCCCTCACTGGCTCCTGTTTCTCTAGATGGGAGCCTCTTCCACCCTTCTTCCATATTCCGCTAACTAGGATACTAGTTCTCCACCGCTTTAGAAACCTACGCTTACTTCCTCAAGACACTGGCCCTTGCCCAAGGGGCTTTTAGTCTCGTAAGGTAACTCTCTCGTCCATGCATTGGCATAGTCCCCTACCTCAATCTCAGGCTGGCTATGGACCTGGTCCTACATGTCCTCTCCTATGGAGCTGATCTCCTGACCCCCAACGCCGCCATGATGCGAAAAATGGAAGTCTTTTGGAGCAAGGTCCAAAGGTGGGTCACTAACTCCTTCTCATTAACTCCAGTATCCATCCTACCCTTCGAGACATGCCTCCCCCCTTAAAATTCCCTGCTACACCACTGCCGTAGCCTGGCCACACTACGGCTTGCTTGCTCCCCTCCCGTGATCAACATGGCTGCACCCAAACTGAATCCCGCATTTCCATCTTTTTCCACCTTTAAAGCAAAGGACTTCTCACGCCCCCTCCTTCGCAGCCAGAGGGCCAATCACATTCCCCTCCACTGGGACCAACCAAGGCATATATCCTCTGTCTACTCCCACCTCCCCATCGATGGGATATGCTACCTCTTGGCCAAGGTCACACAGGACGGCTTCAAACTCCCTCAGATAAATTCCCACCTCCTACCATACACAGTTCCTGCGCCCCCTCCCCCATTCCCAGGCCCATCTCCTACAAACTGATCAAGGAAGACTGCAGAAAGGACCACCTTGCTGATTGGACACTCCTGTCCCCACCCACCCCTTACTACTAGTATAAGCTATTGCTCCACCCACATGCCTTCATGGGCCTTGACTGCTTACAGCTGGGAGAATACACCAGATGTGTGCTGGCAAGAGTTACCTTGCGGCACAACCCTCCTGGAGTGATGCCGACTGGTCTCCCACCTGCCCTTCTTGCAACTCCCAGGATTTGACCTTAGTGCATGCGATTCTCCACTGCCCATCCAAGTTCCAAGAACGTCTTCTTTACCTTCAGAAGGTGTCCCCGATGGGCCATGGCTCTCCACTCTGGGTTGACCTATACATGATCCAAGGTCTTGCTTCATACATCTGCGCTACGCACACAAATATCCCCCCCACTATACCTGTGGTGTTCGCTAAAGGTGGCTCTTCCTCCTCCTCCGGCTATGACTCAGACTGAGTGCCTTTTCTTTCCTGCTGATATCATTCCTTGCAGTTATGATTTCCTTTGATTTGATTTCATTCTATACATTTTTGAATTAGACGCCATTTTTGGGCCCGGTGACAGTATGGTCATCACTATGGGAAAACTGGTGAAGTTATTTCTTTTTTTTTGCACGTTTGGAATTAATGTTTCGTTTATGCCATAGCTAGTGCTCCATACAGGTTCCTGAACATTAACAGCGAATATCAGAGAAAATCAAAAAACCACTTAGTTAAGGAACGATACTATTAAAGTCAACACCTCCCTATTACACCATTTTCCCTCCAACGACCCCCTACCCTCGCCGTCCATCATGTGTCCTTTTGTGGATTTCCTGCCACTTCAGTAACAGGAAGTCGCCCTTGCCCTTTGCAAGTCCTCTCACACCTCAGCCCCCGGGCCTGACCTGATCCCCTATGCCATATGGAAGAGGATCAACAATATCAACCCCACCTTCCTCACCTCCCTCCTAGCTCCACTTCTGACGTACAGCTTCCACCCCCCCTACCTCAAAAAAGCCAATGGCATCGTCCTCTCTAAGCCTGGCAACTCTAACTACAACTCCTCCTCCTCCTTCCAAGTCATTGTCCTCCCCAAAACTATCTCCAAGATTCTCAAAAGGATAATGGCCACCTACTTATCCCTTATGACGGGCACGGTTGGCCTTATCCAGCCAAACTAATGCGTCTCGCTTCCTGGACTAACCACCTTTGACGCATGTGCAGCCTTCATATATCAAGTCCGCACACTGCACCGTGCAGGCCTCAAGACCTCTACCCTTTTCCTTAACATCAAGGAAGCTTTGACAATATTTCCCCTAGTTGTTTATCTTTCCCACTCTGCGCCAAAGGCGTATCTCCTTATATGGTTTCTTGGGTTCGTTCTTTTTTGACTGACCGCAAATGCCGCCTGATTTTTCAGGGCTCCCCTAATATCTTTTTGCCTGATCAAGTAGGTGCCCCCCAGGGCTCCCCTATATCTCCCTTCTTATTTTTAATTTATGAATCTTCCCTACATTTGTCAATCCTGAAGGAGATTATATTTTCCTATGTTGATGATTTTACTGTTACTCTTTGGTCTGGGTTATACTGGAGGAACACACAGCTTCTTCAACATTACTATACCCGCCTTTGCAGGAAGGCCACCACTCTTGCAGTGCCCTTCTCCGTTCCCAAAACCAAACTCATCCACAGGTGCATTCTATGGGAATGCTCTCCCACCTCACTGGCTCCTGTCTTCCTCGATGGTTGTGTTTTCCATCCGTTTTCCATAGTCCGATGGTTTGGATACTGGTTCTCACCCTCGATGGAAACCTCAACTTACTTCCTCAAGAGGCTAGCCTGTGCGCATGGGGCCTCCAGTCTCATAAGGCAACTCTTTCCTCCGGGCATCCGCATAGTCCCCTACCTAAACTCTAGATTGGCTATTGGCCGGCTCAAACGTATCCTCTTTTTTGGAGCTGACCTCCTCATCCCCAAGGCTGCCAGGATGGGGAAAATGGAAGTTTTTTGGAGCAAGGTCCAACGGTGGGTCACCAACTGCTTCTCATTGACTCCTCTGTCCATCCTACCCTGTGAGGCATATATCCCCCCTCTCAACTCGCGCCTCCCCCTTGCCGCAGGATGGCCGCACTCCGGCTTGCCTGCTTCCCTCCCGAGATCACCCCGGCTGCTGTCAGGCTGCCTCCAGTATTTCCATCCTTCTCCAACCCTAGGGCAGAGGACTCCTGCCACCCGCTTCTTCGCAGCCTTAGGGCCCACTATATCCCCCTCCGCTGGGAGCAACCAAGGCCTGTTCCTGCCATCCGCTCTCATCTACCTCTTGATGGGATATGTTACCTCTTGGTCAAGGTGATACAGGACGGGCTCAAACTCCAACAGATAAACTCCCACCTCCTATCAGGCACAATTCTTTCCCCCCCTCCCCCAATCCCACTTGACGTCACTTCCAAACTGATCCAGGAAGACTGCAGAAAGGACCTCCGTGCTGATTGGACACTCCTGTCCCTACCCCCTCCTTACTTCCAGTATAAGGCGTCGCTCCACACACATGCCTTCATGGGTGTCGACCACTTTACAGCTGGGAGAATACACCATATGCGTGCTGGCAAGAGTTATCTTGCTTCAAAACCCTCATGGAGTAAAGCCGAGCGCTCTCCCACCTGCCCTTCCTGCGACACCGGGGATGAAACCTTTGAGCATGTAATTCTCCCCTGCCCCCACAAGTCCCAATAACGCCAACTTTACCTTCCTTAGCTCTCCTCAATGGAACATGGCTCCCTCTTTGGTCCGACCTAGACATGATCCTAGGTCTCACCTCATACATCCGCACCACATGCACGTACGTCCCACCCGCCATGCCATTGGTTTTCACTACCCCTGCCTCATCCTCCTCCGGGTATGACTCAGACTGGGTGGCTTTTCTCTCCTGCCATATCTTTCCTTGCGGTTATGATTTCGGTTGATTTCATTTCATTCTATACTTTTTGAATTAGTCGCCATTGTTGGGTGCGGTAACGGTATGGTCATCACTAGGGTAGAACTTGTGCGTTTATTTCATTTGTTTTGTAGGTTTGGAATTAAGGTTTCTTTTATGCCTTAGCTAGCCCTCCATGCAGGTTCCTGTATCTTAACAGCGAATATATGAGATAATCAAAAAAGAAAAAATCAAAACCTCATAGTTAAGGGATCATCAAGTAACGGAAAAGAGATCTTGACCATATATTCAGTTAAGAACTTTACTAGCTTTAAAGAAATCCTTACATCTTCTTCTAAAATTTACTAGAGCTTTCCTGACAGATCTCAGACCCTCTCAATACAAACCTGGCCTAGGCAATTCAAGAGTACCTAATTGGCTACACCTTAACAGAAGGTAGCACATCCCATCAAGGGTATTGTGGAAGCAGACAGCAGGATTGGGCCTCCGTGGGTCCCATCTGAGAGGGATGTAGTAGGCTCGGAGGCCAGGAGGCCGGGCGCGGTGGGAATCTCCTACTCTGTACGACGATAATGATGGAAACCAGGGATACCGACATGCTGCAGCAGGGGTGTTTACACTCGGGCAGCAGGCGAGTCGCAGTGCGGCCATCCTGAGTCGGTTTGGTAGCAGGGAGTTTAGGGGCGGGAGGCAGGCGTCACAGGGTGGAATAGATACTGGAGTTGATGCGAAGCAATTGGTGACCCACCTCTGGACCTGGCTCCAGAAAATTTCCATTTTCTCTAACAAGGCAGCATTCGGGACGTGCAAGTCAGCTTCAGAGGAGAGAATAGGTAGGAGGAGGCCCTTAACCAGCCTCCGGTTGACGTAAAAGATAATTAATTGCGCGGAGGTGAGAGTTGACTGATGAAGCCAAAGGCCCTTTGTGCAAGAGCCAGCCTCTTAAGGAAGGGAGTAGAGGTTTCCATTAAGGGGGAAAACCAATAGCCAAGCAATCAGACAAAGAAAGAGGGCAGGAAGTGGCTGCTATCCAGAGAGACGAGAGCCACTGAGGTGGGAGAGTGATAGCGGCGGGTACGCCAATTGATGAGTCAGGTTTTAGGGACAGAGAAGGACACCCTCAGGGGGGAGGCCTTCCTGCAGAAACGGGAGTATTAATGCAGAAGATGTTGTAGGTTCCTCCGTTATGACCCAGACTCATCAGTGACTGTAAGATCATCATCTAGGTAAACATAATCCCCTTAGGAATCAGCAGATATAGGGAAGATACATAAATGAGAAATAACAAAGGAGAGATAGGGAAGCCCTGAGGGGCGCCTACTTCAACAGGTAAGAAAATATTCGGAGATCCTAGGATGACCAGGCGGCATTTGCGGTCAGTCAAAAAGAAACGAACCAAAGAAACGATATAAGGAGATACAACCTTGGTGCACAATAGGGAAGATAAACAACCAGAAGAAATGTTATCAAAGCCTCCTTTGATGTTGAGGAAGAGGGTGGAGGTTCTGAGGCTTGCACCCTGTACTATGCGGACTACATCTGTGAGGGCAGTCCAAGCAACAAAGGTACTTGGTCTCTGGAGCTTGCCAACTAAGTTAGGCTAGATGAGGGTAACAGTGCGGGCCATTAGGGAAAGGCGAGTTGCTATTATACTCTCTAGAAAATCGGAGACAGTTTCTAGAAGAATGATGACCCGGAAAGAGGTGTAGGACTTGTAGTCAAATTTCCAGGATTGGAGAGGACAATGCCATTGAGCCATATGAGGGCGGGGGGGTGGAAGCCGTAGGTGAATATGGGACGGAGGAGAGAGGGGAGGAAGGAGGGGTTATTGTTATTAACCTTTCTCCAGATACTAGAGGGGTTTAGGGAGAGGATAGATCAGGAAGAGTTGGAGGACTTGTGGAGGGTAAGGGAGAGTTCCAGTATTTGGAGAGGGGGAAGTCTCCAAGCGGGCAGATGATAGAGGATGAGGGCAGGGCTTCCTTGGGGTAATAAATGATATAAAACGGAGGTATTAACCTCAATAGGTGTCCAGGGATAAGGACAGGAAGGAAAGCTGTCAGGACGAGGTCCAGTGGCAACCCGTCGGGCTGCTCCAACAGACTTCGTTTCCAGGGAGGCGAGGAATGAATTACAGTCTGCTGCCCCTGCCTTTTTTATGGCATTGAAATAGACAAGGTGGGCTGCACAGGCGGCATTGGAAAGTGTTGAAGAAGGATACAGGCGTGCCGTCTTTGCTTCCCAGTTGAAAGCCTAACATAGCTGTGATAACTCAACTGTCCACTATGGTTTTGACCTGAAGGAAGGGCGTTTGTTTGGTATGTGGAAGGCTAGGAAGGAGGGGAGGGTACCCACATAGCGCTAAAACCAGGCACTCAGGGAAGCTGATGTCAGGAGTGGGGGAGGCAGCAGAATTGACAAATCCATAATATGAGGGGAGAGAGGAGGCCAATCGAGATGGCCCAATTTGGTGTAGGATCGGGCTAGCGTAAATAGGGCCTTCAGAGTGTGATAGAGATTGGGACATGGTCAGAGCCAGTCAGTGGCAAGGTGACACCCTATGAGTTAACAAAAGGGGCGAGGAATGGATTTCAGAAGGCAAGGTCCAAGACTCCAGGTCAGGTTGTGTCATCAAAGGGGAATCTAGTAAACACACTGTTGTGGTTAAGAAGTGAATAGCCTAGCTCTCAGGCTAGGTCAAAATCAGGGAAGGACAAATTAAATTCAGAATCTGAAAAAATACGTAGTTGGTCAGAGAGGGAATGGTGAAGGTTGAGATCGTTAGCCAATAGGGTAGGAAAGGTATATTCTCTAAATAGTAAGGTAGGGGAAATTGTGCGAAGATGAGACTACCGACTGGTGATGGAATATGTGTTGTAGACGCGAAAAACCCTGTGAGCTAAGGTAAACAGTCCTCAGGGCGAGTGGATGACAATTGCTATAAGATCCTAGCAGTCGAAAACAGCTGGTAGTAATGCAAAACTTGCATAAAGTCAATGAGAGCATAAATGGCGAACCTAGGTTTGGTCCGATTAGTATTAGCAGGGGAAAATGAGTTATAGGAGGAAGATAAGGGAAGGGTTCCTTTGAAGATTGGATGGTCTTGCTGGGCGACCAATTAGGGGGGGTGGGCAAACTCTTGAGGCGGTGAAATAAGGAAAGAAACACATTCTAGCTACGGAAGGAGTTGTGTTGAATGAGGGTGATGGTGGTGCCAGAAGCCTGTGTCAAAGGTGGAGGGTCCTGTATGGGACTCATAGGTGGGGAAAGCCTGAGGGGCCTTGGGGAAGAGGGGTACAGGAGAGCCAGGCGGGGACTTGCGCAACAGACTTGGAGCAGGGTCAGCTCACCCAGCAGCTTGTTGAGCTGGCTGGCGTGGCGTGGTGAGGCCTATGGTGGCAGTACTTGAGGGTTATGGAGTTCTGGGTGGGTCAGGGAGTTGGGGAGCATCCTGAATCAATGTCCTTATCAGGTGCATCAGCATTCTCTGGCCCATAAGGTGACTGGTGGTGGACAGGAGGGAAAGGGTGGGAAGGGCAGGACCGGTCTGTAGCAATATGGAATCCTGCGCAATTAGAGCACATGAGATGGGAAGCGGGACAACATCTAGCTAGTGACTTGGTATTTCTACCTTCAGGGCATGTGGGGTTGGGGCAGCCCTGAGCTGCCCGCATCTGGGGGGGAGCACACATAGGACAGGTGGGGTTGGAGGCTTTGCACATGGGGCAGGGGTGGTCCTAGAGCAGCAGTTCCTACACTGCATGAACTTACTAGACCAGTTGGCCTTCTCAACCTGCAGAGTTGGCAGTTGAGGCGAATAGTGGAGCCGAACCTGTTTACATCGTGAGGGGCAAAAGTAACAACTACAGAAGTTGTAGATTTTGTTGCCCTGATGTGTGGGTCAGTTTGGAGGAAGTGAGCCAAGTAGATGGTAACATTTGTCGCATTGCTGACTGATTCAGGGAGGGCAGTCAGGAGGTCCACTTGGTCTTCTGGGAGATAAGCTATGGGTAGGCTGAGGATAGCTAGTTCGACCTCATTGGGGGCGGGGCGAAAGGGGCGGTATGGGTTGTTCCCTACAGGGAAAGATTGGAAAAGGCAGTTAGTCATAGATTCATAATAGGGGGAGCAAACAGTAGACTGTGTATTAGGGTCAGTACCCAAGAACGTAAGAGAGCCTTTAGGGCTATCTCTGGCCGAGGAAGATAGAGTGAAGGGGCAGTTAGCCTGTCGAAGGACTCCAGCCATTAGATCACTGGCGGTGACTGCAATCCAGTCAGCCTCTCCGTGGGGCATAGGGGAGGTGCGTGGGTCGAACAATCTGTTTTCGGCGGAAGGAAATAGTGTACGTCTCCTAGACTGAGGCAGGGCATCATTGGACACCTGTAACGCCTCCCTGGGTGTATCAGGCACCCAAAGGGATACGTCTCGGTAAGGTATAAC
>QFET01004204.1:7017-39724 GCA_003316355.1 Tuber calosporum
CCCTCTCTCCCTCCTAGCAGCTCCAACGCTATACTTTTTTATGGGTCCGCAACGGCTATTCCAAAAAGGGTGCCAATTCTTGGCGTAGACACACAAGGAGAACAGAGGAGTGTGGCTGACTAGAATTGATATGGTTTCTAACTAGGGCTACGCGAGTACATAACTGACTTCATATGATTGGCTATTTCACATGAGTGATCACTCAGAACGATGGGTACAACGGCCCCCATGCAACTACGATAGTATCCTGCGAACTGATAAATCCTAATGCGTAAAGGTAAAGTATATCATATATATATTCCTCAGCAGGAATAACTTAGAAGCTAGCATACAGTGGCTAAAAAGCCAGCAAAGCTAGAATTGTAAACCCAAACATCACCCCCCGAGGCATCCTGTCCTATCATTTTTTGACTGTTATCCACCACCACACTACCCACTTTATTCATCTAAGGCTCTGGTTCATAGGCAACAGTAGGTCAGTCCTGTTCTCTGAAGAGCTAGTCGGTTGGGCAGCCCTGGAGCCTGAGAGCTTGTTCTGGTTGGTATGGCTGATTATGCGGTTCGCTGCGCAACGATGGACCTCGATCTTTCTCGTCACTGGTCTCTTAAACGGAGGGGTCATTTAGCAAATTTCCTTCCCACCGCCAAAGACGGATAGGCCACCCTCAAACTCCTCTGTCAAGCGGCTGGCTTTTGCAGCTATGCCGCAGGCCAGTTCCGCATTTTCGCTGCTCCCTGCCTCCCCCTCAACTTTCTTATCGCTCACACCTCCAACCCACCCAAAGCATGCCCCAACTCCTCCCTCAGCTCTAGCTCCTTCGCCAGCTTTCTCACCTCCTCATGGCACCACCCAGAAAATGCCCGTCGTCCGTCCGGCTACCACTCCACAGTGCCCACCATTGAAAAATTTAATACCCTAACACCACCCCCATCGCCCATCTGGGAAGCGCCGCAAGTGGACAAACACTCGATGTATTCAGCATACCAACTACCTGGCCCACCTCCTTAACCATTCTAAGTTCCATAAGAAACTATCCCCACACGCTCACCCCGAAGAATACAATATCTGGTGATACCAAGCTAGCACTACCCTTGCACTGGGGAACACTTCCGGCGAGAATGCTCTCCTTCATACTATGAGGCAGGTATGCGGCGTGCCAGTTGATATACAAGGCCTCATGAGCAGGGCTTGTGCCCGCCGGTCATCGACGGCCCTCACCAGCGGGAGTCCTGTGGCGTGTTCAAGAGTTACTATGTACTTGTGCAGGTTCTTCATTGCAGCTGGTGATTTGAAGGCGCGTGCGACTGTTGGGTTGAATTGGCCAGGATGCAAGGGTTTCGTCGGTGTCTAGAAAGGTCGTAGGTTAGCGTGGAAGAAGCTTGGCGAAGGTAGCCACTGGGGACGGGAAGTTTAGAGTTTTGAGGGTTTGGTAGAGGCGTGTATCTGGTTTGCAGAGGAGCGGGATGCCAGCGAAGGAGGAGATTCCAGCACCAGGCTAGGAGACATGTTACCCTGTAGCGATGGAAGCAAGAGTGGGGCTTTGGGAAAGGGAGGTAAAACAAGAAAGACTATCTGTCGAGACTTCCACTGGGAACGAATTCCACCCCCGCAGGAATGTCATGGCAGGAGCGTTTTTCTGGAGGGGTGTCAGCACTGACCTGGATTGATATTTCGCCATTTATCTTTTCCTTTTTCAAAGTTCTCTCTCTTTCCTTAGGTTAGGTAACGGCATTGGTTAAGCTTGAAAGAAGCTTCAGAATGGGGGGGAATTACGCCTGTCCCTGCGCAAAAGGCCTTACATTTGGAGGCTAAAGCTGCTGCAAGTCATAAACGGAATGATGACGTTAATCACTATTGGTACTGTACACATGTTCAATTATCTGAGGGTCGTGTCTTCCACAACCACTTGTGCTTTCACCCACCCCCCCGTTTTCCACGACGGCCTCTATCTTCCTCCACCACCTCCTTTTCCCGCCTTCACCTCTGTTCTCCACCGCCCCTCCACCCCACTTTCCACCACCTCCATTCTCCACCACCACCCTTCCCTACCAACTTGCCTGAATATTGCCACCTACGTCCAATCCTACTATTCCTCCTACCAGGTACACTACCGGAACCAAAAACCATAATTAGGATCCCTAATGTTTTCGATCCGGACCTCTTTCCCCCTTAGTACTTCTCTACGCCTTAGGACTTCTTTTCCCCTTAGGACTTCTTTTCCCTTTGGGGCTTCTTCTATTGGCCTTAGTGGTTTACACTTCTGTCCCAGCAGAGCCGGGAAATTTAGTACAAGCTCTGTATGTTTTAACCTGTGATGACTGGTGTTTCTTACTTATACTAATTAGGCGAGTTAGAATAAACGGAGTGATGACGAACTATCGGACATACAACAAGAAGATGCTCAGCCAGATTTTCCCACCGAAAACTCCCTTGCTGGGAAAATAATAAATCTTAAGAAGGTGCAATACCAACCAATGCTGCTCTTACGAAGTTTGTTTTTTTACTAAGTGGTTTTCAGAATTATGCAACGAGCAAGCTAGGACTTGAGTATCTGAATGAGAAGGTAACCAAGGGATTTGAACACCAGCGCCAGGATATGAGGGACAGTTCAGAGAGAACAGACCGCGAACTCAAGAGCTTGCACCGCGATATGAAAGATGGGTTTCAGCGGGCAGACAGGTGGATGCTTCTCTTGTTTGGAACTGTAAGATTGTTTTTATTACAAAGCTATCGCAATGGCAACTAACTGATATGCAATATGTAGTTTGTTTTAAAAGGGGGATTCGACACGGCAAACTCCATGGGTTGGATAGGAAAGGGGAAATCTGGAAGAAATGATCAATAACCTTCTGGCTTGGACTGAGATCCCTCCTCATGATAATTGTTTTACTTTTTTTTTTCTTTCGCCCATTCTGTTGCTTTTTCCTGCCTCCTCTGCCCTCCCAGCCCTATCTTCATTTTTCTTTTGCTTTTTTATTTACCTCCTTCTCCTCCCGTTTCCTCCGTCTTTCTCCCCTGACCCGTCATGCCCTCTTTTTGCTTTCTCTTCATCTTTTTCCTGTTTTTTTTTATTGTTTTAACGCGCACAGCTAGTTAGCTAGTCGGTCATGGAGCGACCGAATTGCATGCCTATCAACTGACGCTTTATGTCCCACACATGTGCAGATCCCCTGCAGCCCAGAAAAACTGCTTTTTATTTCCATAAAAATACTCATAATTATTCCAATCCTGGGGTTGTGGAATTCTTATCACGGCTACAGCCAACATTGAACTTTTTTGAAAAACTATCGTAGTGGTTTCCGAAAGTATCCACACTTTGCAGGCACTAGCCTGTCCGTACAGTGAATTGGAACCTCCCTGGCAATAGCCATGGAGGTTGATCTGTGAGGACATAAAGGTTCACTCGCAACCCAACGCCTGTGGGCAGTGTACCCTAGCGTCCCAGGCGGCGTGGGCACGTCGTCTCCAAGTGCCGGGCGTTGGCGTCCATCTTTTGAAAAGAGGGCAGTCTCGAGGGTTGACTATACGTCCCTGGCGTCTCTCGATAGGGCAATTACCGAATGAGTCCTAGTGACCCAGCTTGAGCTTGACAGGGCTGGCCAGGGATTTTTTCCGAGCATTGACCTGGCTGGAGTGCTGGTTGCAGTCCGGCGTCCCCGGCTTATCTGGCACGGCCCGGCCGGACTCCAGATATCAGCAAGCTTCCGAGTGATCGGATGTGATTGCCAAAATTCACGTGAGTTTTCGGGACACCTGTATATATTGATATCGATTAGGCGGCGCACGGACATACGCGCCAACAGCCACTATGCCTACATGTATTAGGTTATCTTTGGCGCTATTTAATATGCATTGCAAAGGGCCTAAAGGTGGGTCCTCAGCTGGAAAGAGATTTCTTTTGCAAGCGATCGGAGCTGGGCCGGAATTGCCAAGACAGCCTGAGTAGGGTGAGATCAAATGGTACACCCATGGGCAATGGATGATGAGAGGAGGATAAAGCGGAAATCAAGAGAAAAAGGTTAATGTATTGAAAACCTTTGGTAAAATCGTAGGTGAAGGTCCTTGTAAATTAGTTGGAAGCCGATCACCTTTTCTTTCTTTCCATGCATTATCACTCTGTCCCACTCATCCACACTCTACACTATTTTTTAGCAAGCTATGTTCACGTAGATAGGCAAGATACTAAGGTGGTTTCGTGGTGTGGTTGGTTCTACACCAGTCTAACACGCTAGTAGTTCCCAGTTCAAGCCTAGTCAAAATCATTCTCTTTTTCTCACTTACAAAATTCCCTGTTTTTCCCTTCATTGACAACGCAATCTATTGCATTATCTCCAATCAGCTGCTTGTCGATTGATACAGCTGGGGAACCCTTTAGCATGACCAAGGAACAGGAAGAGGAGTGAGAGTGGTCATAAATACAGTTAATAACATAATTTATTTACACGAGTGAGAGCTAGTGACTTGTTATCCTCTATGATGATGACAATGGTAATTGATGAGGAGAAAAGAGGAAGAAAGAGAAAAATTGAAATCCATGCGGGGGGCGCCATTTTTCCAAGTTTGGACCTCCCACCACTAACCCCCCGACGAGCTGCAAGTAGTTAGTCCCCTTTGCCTTGGCGAGGCTGTCTGAGCGCTTGTCGTGAGGTTGTTGGGTTGCCGGACGTTTGGTTTTAGCAAACTTTCCAGCATGCTTGAGTTTTTTTCCGGGCAGGCATGAGAGAGATAGCGGATTTAGTGACAAGGAATTTCGAGAAGGATCCCAGAAGGACGCTAGGTGATGAGTTAATTTATAATTCAATATTTTTAACAGATTGTAATTCAGGGCACCCACCCCTGTAGTGCGCTTCTATCTCGGGAACCAAGGACCACTAGAGTAGGTTCCATTACGTCGACCTAAATCATATTCGTCAGACAATTGTATATCGAGAAATAAATTATAAACTTACACTTTCAGTGAGAAGATGTTTCGCACTCTTGCTGTGAATCACCTCTATAGTGACCTTGACCTGCAGCCTCCTCTTCAAAAGCTTTTCCACCAGTCTAATCATCGCCTCTGCAGCAACGTACCACTCCCGCTCACCCATCGTGCGCTCCCTGATCCTCTCCGAAATATCCCCAATGTTGGATAACGGAGACGCTGTTGCTGGTGTATGATGCATGTTCATGGCGGCAAGGATGGTCCCCACAGCGGCAGCCTGGCTGCTCAATTCTCCTGCTATCCTGTTATCTGGAACAATCTTGCAGCCATCTTCCACCGTATCCTAATCGATGGCAGATATGGCCATCAGAGTATCGCCGTCTCAGAGAACTGCCCCGATTGTCCACTCCAGGGCATGCTGGGCCTCCCCACTCAAATCTGTAGCAACAAGATACTTTCGCACCCGCTTATTACCTTCCTCTACCTCCTTGATTATTGACTCATATTTCCCACGCAGAATTGTCCTAACGACACGTTGAGTCGCGGGTGTAGAAGTGATAGGAGAGAAGCTCATCTCCATTCGTTGAGCACGATGCAGATTGCGGACGTCCGCTTCCGCATCTGAGGACATTGGCGTAGATTTATGCGACTGTAGGTAGGTGGAAATTTGTAGAGGGATGCACAACCGATGGTCTATCTGTTGTAGGAGGTATTGCTTCAGGGACGCTACCTGACTGGGTAACCGATATCAAGGGCAGGAGGGAGCGAACACCATACCTCGCACTCACAGCCTTCCCTATCGGAAAAGTCAGAGCCACCCCTAGAATTTAGGAAGGGGCACATACGTTCTTCCTCCATAGCAGCCAGTAAACTCATTCTTGTCCCCCACATATTATTAGTGCCCTTCCTGGCGTCAATTCCACCTCCTTTCTTTTTCCACACCCCCACCTCAACTGGAATCGCCCACAGTCCTGATCATAATTTGATCATACCTGGACCTTTCTCTACTGTCTCCTCCGTTCCTGCCGTGCTACTTTTACCGCTAGGGCCGGAACCACTTCTGAGCGCAGGGGCCCTCTATCTCCTCTCCTCTTCCTCCCTCATAGGCGAATCTAATCTAATGCTTTCCTCAGCACTGCTAGTCTCGCCTTCATCGGAGGAATCAGCCTTCATCGGAGGAATCAATCACTGCACGTTCATCGACATCACTGTAGTCCTTCGGTAATCTCACACCTCCTCCGCTTGTCGACGAGCCCCGAGGCCATGATGCGAAGAGGGTGGGGCAGGGTCATTCCTAGAGGCTTTAGTGGCTCGCTTCGGGGCGGGTAGGGGAACGGAAGGGAGGAGAGCAAAATTGTAGCTATCATTGGGGTGGTCGCCCCCAACCCAAAACATCTCAGCTTACCAGAGTCTTCGGTAGTGGCCACCTCTCCATCATTAATAGAATCCATAGTCCCGTCGATGAGTGTAAGGTGCATAATCGCGACACCGGTCCGGAAGTAAGTAGCATTAATGGCTCGCTAGAGTGTATCATTCGAGAATTTGAATCTCCTAGCATCAGCATATAGAGGAGTGGGGGGACCTAGCGGGGAGTCATCAATAATGTTTCGTCGTTCTGGGGGGTGGAAAGGAAGAAAGGAGGGGAGCCTGGAGAAGTACAATCCTATTACGCTCGATACGCTTTAATGATTCAATATCCTCATGTTCCAATAATTCCTTGGGATGATTAATATGGTCAGGGGGTGGAGTAGGAATAAGATCGTCCTCCCTAAGTCAGTCAAAAGCGGATGGGTGATTTCCGTCGGTGAGCGGTGTCGAATGACAGATGTGCGGGCTAGATAACAGAGAGAAAAGATGCAAAGTGAGTTACGGTAACCGTGTCAAGGTTCCCGCCACTTTGAAAGACGCTAGGCGACCTTTCAAAGTTTGACGGCACTCCTATGGAGTGCCAGACAGATCAACAGCATGGAAGCCTCAACAACACTTTTATTAAATACAAGTAGAAATATTAACAGAACGCCCAATCTCATAAATCAAGAGTTTTTGACGCCTCTGCCTCTTTCCCTTATCTTTCACAGCAATTCTGATCTGTTTCGCAATTTCCTTCAAGTGTTTCTAGAGTTTGTTTTCAGCAACCTTTCTCATACTATCAAGTGTGCGCTAAGCCTTTTGAACCTGTTTTTCGATGCTTTCCTTCTCCTTCTCATGTACCATAGCCCTAAGTTCATGGGCATACTAAGTGCCACCTTTCTGCAAAGACATTCCACTACGCTTTTGTTGTGTTGAATGGGTGATTTCGGCTGCTTTGGTTTTGGATAGATCTTCTAAGGCTTGAGCTCTTGTATGTGCCTGCACTAGGCTTCCCTTAAAAAACATCTGAAGGCTTCAGGAAGTCAACAGAGAGCCTTTGCCCAGTTCTGACAAAAGTGTATCAGCATGCCTTTTCAGAGTGCGAACAGTTTGCGGAGTTGTGGTAACGGTTAAGGGATGTTTTGGAGGAGTTGCCGGAGGTTCTTGGTTCATGAGTTCATCGTCAATTAGCTTATCTAGCACAATCTCGGGATTAAAGGGAATAAGGCCATTTTTCAAAAAGGCTGAGAGTATCGTAGTATATTTAAATGTGAGTGCTCGAATTGAAATGAGTGCTTTTAAAAATTCTAGCTTGTCAAACTCAGTGCACCCAGTTCGTGACGCAGAGTCTACTGCCTCTGCGTGGTAATATTTATATAGCTGAAAAACAAGAATGTCCAATGGTTGCAGCAAATGGGTACAGGGGGGAGGGAAACAGAAGAGCAAAATTTTGTGATCTACACAAAACTGTATGAACTTTCTCGTGCAGTGCTAGTCACGACCATCGAGGAGAAGCAGGCTCCAGGCCACTGGTTAGCGGTTACATGAGTTTTATCGAAATGAAGTAGCCAGTCCATAGCCTGCATGCCATACAAATAGCCAGACTCTGATACCGCAACCAAGATATCGTCTGGAAGATTGGTTTGGAGATACCAATCTTCCCTATGCACAATGCCACGAGAAGCTCTTCACCTGAACCACTTATAGTTTCGATTACCGTAATTAGCTTGCGGCTGCTAGAACTGGCTGCATATAAAGGCCGTGTTGGTTCCTGGGTTACCACCTACTGATATTTCCCAATTCCAATTCCAAATCCGAAAATCCTGTTTCGTCAGAGTTATAGGTATTTACATCCAGAATCTCCTTCCCATTTATGACTTCATTATACCGATAGAACCAGTCACGTAAATCACGGGGATGGTGGGCACCTTTACGGTGGTCATTGAGGGACTTAGGCTTTCTGACCAGGTACTAGGGATGTCGTGTGAGGAATCAGTGAGTGCACTTTTCCTCACACCAGTGGGTGCAGTTTCGGGGTCAGAATGTGAGCGGGAAAGGATTGAATTTGCCCATTAGCGAATAAGCTTATATCGAGGTGGGATTCCAATCTTATTCAGTCTATTTAAATAGTTACATAAACCCATCTCTTGCTTTGGATTTAATTTCCTATTCGGTGCTACAGGTTCTTCACAAGATTGGCGGCCCTTCCATCTTGCGCGCAGTCGTTATTTAAGATCATTGAACTCTCGCGCAATCGCAGCCATATTTGAATTTCTTCCTTCATTTTGTCTTTCAATAGCTTATTGAATCCGGGTTTCTTTTTAGGAGTAAAT
Organism: Tuber calosporum; assembly: GCA_003316355.1. NCBI lineage: Eukaryota > Fungi > Ascomycota > Pezizomycetes > Pezizales > Tuberaceae > Tuber > Tuber calosporum. The sequence goes on from QFET01004204.1 coordinate 15,623, forward strand.
TTTGGCCGAAATCATAACGAGTGGTGGGACAAGATGTAGTTTGAAGTGCTGAATGGTTATGAACTTAATATCATTTCGTTGAGGCGACCCTCCTGTGTAGCCGAAGGCGGTGCCGTCAAACATTGCAGGTCACCTAGGATCTCTCAAAGTGGCGGGATCCTTGGCACGGTTACTCAACTCCATCGTAGGGTGGTAAAAGTTACACAATCCTGGATATCCTGGCGTCTCCCCTGCTGTCCGTATATGCAGCCGCTTTCCTATGTGTAACACTATACTACCAAAGGCCTGGCGTGTAGACCACCCGCAGTCACAGCCTTGCCCAGTGACCCAGGAAGCAGTTTGCAGAGGGAGTCTTGTATAAGAGAAGGGGGTTTGTCCTGGAGGTTTTCCTAGTGGAGAGAAGGAAGTCTAGGCAGGAGAATATTCTCCATATAGGGGCTGTCTGCTCTGTTACCTTGAGATAGAGACAACCAACCATCGACATAGCGATCGAACACTTTTCAGTGTAGTGCAATTGGGCTTTTTCTTTCTCCCCTGTGCCTTGTCTCCTTGGTCAAGTTAAACATGATATCGGCATGCCAACTTCGTAGTCTTTAGTGATACGGTTTATTGGAAGGTCACATTCACTATTATTGCAACACCTTAGTGCCTAGTCCAGTTTCCATCCGCCATACGTGTTACGGAGAGGCAAGGGCAACAGCTGTTGCTCTGCAACAATTTAGGATTTGGTTTCTACAATTCAATCACTACACATTTGACAGTTTAGAGTTGGGTAATATTAATTTGAGTGCCGTTGTTTTTTGTCCATCACTGAAGACCTTGGATCACTCCTGGAGAGTGTGTAGTAACAACTAGGTGATGCGACACAAGTTCTTAAACGCCTTCGCCATGTGTTTCAGTTGGGTAAAGCAGGTATAGACATGGGTGTGGAGGCCTTAAGGGAGCCTGTAATTATTAACACTTTGTTCTATCAGTACCACTGTTAGTGGTATTCAATCAAAGGGAAAATAGATCAGACAGAGAAGCAACAGACTTGCAACAATTTAAGCTACAGTTGAAAGAAGACTTAGTTCCACTAACATTTTTGAGATGAGGGTTCCGCGGTTTCCCTGTCAGGTAAATAGTTGTGTGGGCGATGTTGAAATTCTTCAATTTGTTTCATATGTATATTTCCAATAGTAATATTGTTTACGTCTCTGCTTGGTTATTTCAGGTTTACTCAGAAATACTACAGACATTACTACAGCTTGAGTATATTATATTTTGAGTTATATTTCATGATAATAATTGAGGACTAATACGTACCCTTCTCATATTATGTTCGGGATATCTCGGTTAACTTTCCATGTATAGTGAATCTTTACTAGTCATGTATCATGTGTTATCTTACAGTTTATTTCCCTCACACCACTTCACATTACCCATCTTTTATTGGGATTTCCTTGGTAGTTTTTCTGGGTCAAACATGTTCACACTTATGTTTCTTACAATGTTTTCCCAATTTTGTTACTGAGTACATGGAGGATACGCACCTGTATAAATAGCTAGTTGCCGCCTACTTTATTTAGTTAATTAAGCAGAAGAATTACTACCAAAATACCTTCAAACTACAAAACTCCTTACACTAGCGCGCACATTGCATACTATTGATACTGTATTATATTTTCATACACATGCTCTAAGATTGTGCCAATACACATAATTCAAACAGGTTATGAGCCCGGTCTATTCATAGCTATACGACTTACACTTACAGGCTTTCCTATTTCACCACTAAACAAATTCCTTAATAAACAAAACAAAACTCTTGCACTGAAAACATTTCCTATAATATCGAAACATTTTCCTTTGTAATGAAACATTGTTTGAAACGAATAGTTCTTCGAGAAACATTCTTGGCAAATCAATACGAAAGAGTCTTGGCGCTGCATGCTAAAGTCCTAGTTTTCCTCCATAACTACTTCCGAGTTCTTAGGCAAAGTGCAATTTCTCCGCTGCAAGCACTCAGAAGTGCAAAGCAAAGTACAGGAACATTGGAATTTAAGTCACTTTGCCTTTACTATGCAAAAATAGCCACGGCAGAAGCTACGGTTCCTCCTCCAGAAACTCCTGCACCAAAACCCAGATGATATGCAAACAACCCCCACTGTGGTTGGGCACCCATTTATAAACTGAGCTCCATTCCATAGCTCACTGGCCCCGATAACTACCGGACCTGGCGTGAGATATCAGAATATGTCCTTACTTTATATAATTACAGGAACATAGTAACTGAAAAGGAAACTCTGTCTAAAGCAGAAGAGGATGAAGACGGATATAATAACTTGGAGAGAATAGATCAATTTCGCAATTGATACCAATAGGCCTTGGCTTACTTCGTTGCAACGATTGACCCGCAATGGCTCTTTTTGTTGGCAAACCGTATAAGACACCCACCATCTGGAAAGTGTTCCAAGATAAATTTGCTAGACAAAACACTACCTCCTTCTTTGAACAACTCAACGCTGTCCTCGATACCAAGTACGATACCTCTGCACATATTGCAGATCATATCAATAAGTACAATAACCTCTGCAATCGAATGCAACATCGTTACTCCTCCTCCTCTGCTGATGACGGACATGCTCTACCATTTGTATTCAAAACTGTATTTGAGCCACCTGATGCCAAAGCAGCAGTTCTTCTCCGCTCCCTTCCTGAGTGATTGAGTAACATAATTGATAACCACCTAACCAAGGAGGACCTTACTTACGATCATCTCTATAATAGGTTGTTGGGCCTGAGACCCTCGGTTAGCCCTGAGGACGACAAAGCCTATAAAAGCGCTGATGTCAAATGAAAAGGAAGGGAACCTTCCAGGAGACTTATGGCCACATGCAACGAATGTACGTACTGCAAAAAGCATTACCCCATTGCTCGCACTGAGGCATATACCTGGAACGAGGGCAATAAACTCAAGGATGACAACCAGAAGAAGTAGGAAAAGAAAGCTGTTAGTTTAGCAAAGATTGGCAAACAAGAAATAGCTGAATCGGTCAGTACATCCACATCCTACCTCTCTACACAAAAGACTCTACACTCACTCAACTGGGTAATCGATACAGGTGCTGGCTCACATATAACAAGCCACCCAGACCTTCTTATAAACTATGAACCAAGTACAGGAACTGTTAAGCTAGACGATGATTCGGTAACAGAATCAGGTGGCTGAGGAACTGTCTAGCTAATGGCCAAAACTTCACACAGTCATGTAGCCCCTATATTCTTTACATATATTCTCTGAGTTCAGAAGTTGGGTCTAAGTAACTTGTAATCATGGTGCGCTATTGTTTCTTGCGGGAATGCGTTACTTTGCGTAGTAAAGGGCAATATATATTTATATACAGGGAGAATAAAAGTGAAGTGATATGGGGAAATCTTGACGGTCAAGATTATGTTGTGCAAGAAGAGAAACCAGTAGCGAACAAGATGACTTACCAATAGTGGCATGAAGCCTTGGGACATCTCTTGCCATCCTACCTCAAAAGTAACCACTACTCCGAGAATCCAATAATCCACGAATTTCCGAAAGACTGACAGTGTGAAACCTATATTACTTCTAAAACAATATAATGTAAACCCAATCCTTCAGAAAAAAGGTATGAAAATCCCTATGAGATAATCCACCTAAATCTGAGTAGGAAATTCTCAACACTATCCTTAGAAAACTCCTGGTACTATGTCAGCTTCATCGATGATTGTACACAGTACAACTGGATTTATCCTCTATAGGCCAAATTCGATACGGTTAAAGTATTCAACCAATTTATCCAAGAAAGTGACACCTAGGACAACAATACTATCAAACGATTCAGGACCGACAATGGAGCAGTTTATCTCAACAGAGATATCACCACCATGTTTGAAAAACTGGGTATCATACAGGTCAAAATAACTCCTTACCCTAATGAATCAAATGGGGTTGCCGAATTGTACAAAAGGACCATTGTCATATCTCCAAACTCGAAGTTATCAGGTCTTACTCTGCGTTTATGGGCCCAAGCTGTTACAACAGCTGTATTCCTCCATAACATCCTCGATAACAGATCTATTGAAAAACAGACGACCTTTGAATCTCTCTACAATAAGAAACCATTAATAAATCATCTACGCACCTACAGAACCAAATGCATTGTCCATATATGTAACCTGCTCCCAAGTATCTAGAGAATCCTAAAGGGACTCTGAAGATACTATAAGGATAGGGTCGAGAAGCTTTGATGGATAGGTCTTCAATTGACAAGGTAAAAGGTATGGAACTAATACAGGGAGTGTTCAACTTGTAGTATTAAAGATGATAGTCATGTGAGGCTTGAGAGTCTGAATACTAAAGGGATTGCAGGCTCTTTAAATACAAAAGATTGTAGCTAGGAAAACTAAACAAAAGCACAAACATCCTGTCCAACAAAAATGCTAACATAGGAAGCATAATAAGGTAACCATATTCCGAAAACAGAGGGTTAACAGCGACATGATGGAGCTAACAAAACAAGTAACGGATTCCTAACAGGAAGGAACAAGAGATCGCTACTACTATACAAAGCCAGTAGGTATAGCAGGAGGATAGCGATACCCAAATGGGTAGAAACAAGGAGGGGTAGTGATAAGCGAAACAAGGAAAGAATAACCAGTTAGGAAGTCATAACCAAGTAGGAAGGGACAACCAAATAGTAGGGCTTATCAGGTATAAACCCAAATAAGTAATAACCAACTTCAAGTCAGTAGTAATAGTAGAAACATAGTAGGATTCTGTTACAATATACCTTAGGAGACCTGACAACAAGCAACAAAGTTACAGCCCTGGACCGTTGAAGGATACCTTGTTGGTGTCACGATTGGTGACTAGGCAAGGTAGGATTTCACATGACTAATAGTTATGAGCCATAAGCATGTTAGATTTCGCACTATGACTCAGTAGTAGTCATGGGGTCTCACATGATTCACACTAGTGCAATCCTTGTTATATTGTGATTGGTTGATCTTGCGCATGACCCACATTGGTGAGTCATATGATGTAATGATTCTGGCACATGACTCACATTATGAGTCATGGGTTTCGCACATGTGACCACTTTAGGACACATGACTTGTTTTATGAGTTTTGATTAGTTGGTGACACGGCGCAGTTGACTCATAACAGTTAGCTGATGGATATCATAGTATGACTCAATATGAGTCATACCGAGAGTGTCACTCAAGGGGTTGAATCACCAGGGTTAGGGTTAGGCAAGAGTGCCTATATAAGGACCTCTAGGTGGCCTGTAGTTAGGACTCTTCACGCAACCATCTAAGTTCTTTCCTAAACAATTACTTTACCTCTTAACCTTCCCGCTCCTCTATTGGCGTTGTGCGATGGGAACCATAGGGTTTTGGCTTTCAATACAACGCAGGTATAGGCCAAAGAACAATAGTGTATCTTAGCCTAGTACAACTCGTTGCAATAGTACTCCTACCTTGGTGGCTGATATTAGAGCCAGATACGGTACCTTACTATAAGGACGGCTCTGTTATCTACATCCAACCTACAGAGAAGTAGTTACCTGTTGCAAGTCAGCTGACAGTATAGGATCGTAACCTTTGGTTACGATACCTAAGCAACAAATAACTACAAAACGGCGGACTTTACAGACAATGACATCGACCTTACAGATGGAGAAAACGATACCGCAACACTTGGTCTAGCACTCGAAGAAGCACTCAACACAAACCGATCCAGAGGTCGGTCCTACATAACTACAAGCCCCGTTACACTTGAACCTTCCTCAATAGCCAGCTTCATAGAACTTGTAACACTCAGACCGGCAAGAATGGCAGCTCCAGGACCAGCAAGTGTAGGTGTGGGAGCCAGAATTAAACTAGCAGGGTTCACAACTGCATAGTTCCAAAAAATCCGGAACCTGATCAACAATCAGCAAGAAATAACCAATAACCGGATCAAGGTCGAGAAACCCCAGACCTTCAATAGAATAAGGAACAAACCACAAACCTTCTTAGTGCAATCCCAATTATACTTTGAAGCAACACATTAAACACGACATATAGAATGATTTACCTACGTCCAAAGCCTGCTAAGGGATGCAGCAGCATGCTGGATAACTCTATTTGCTGAAGGGCGCAAAATAGGACCTGGACTACATATGTGGAATTCACTGCAGCCCTCAAAGACCAGTTTGGGGATGTGGACCCAGAAAATGCAGCGTGGACAAAGCTTCACCGTATAAGGCTAGGCCAAGAAACAGTTACTGAATACTGGAATGACTTCCGCCTAACAACTACGGAGGCCAATGAGGAAGATGGAACGTTGAGAAGACAGTTCCTTAGAGGAATTAACTGAACACTCCTAGACTCATGGGCAGCAGACCACATGGTGGCTACAAATGTCGATGCCCTTGCAGCATGGGCAATTAAGAAAGAAAATCGGATCAATATGATCAAACACCTTCTAGGCAACAACATAACCTTTATCTGACAACTGGAAACGCCTAGGAATGATAATGGGACCTGGAGATCAGGCAATCATACAGAAACTCGCGGAGACCCAATCAAACTGGATGCGACCAAAAGACGCCCCTGACGGAGCCTCTCACGACCAGAATTTACAAGAAGAAGTGACAACAACCTATGCCTCGGATGCGCCAGGCTTGGGCACACATTCAGCTACTGCTGAAATACAAGAGATGAGAAGGACTATACCACACAGTTCAACAGCAAGACCAACAATAACCGCTGGAAACCACTGACCAATCTTTGCGAAATGGAGATCAGAGAAACACCAGACGAGTTGGGAAATGAAGAAAGTCCGCACTAAGAGATCAGTTGTGGGACAAGACAACCAAAAACATCAGAATCGTCAACATCTACATGGCACTTGCAAACACGGAAACATTGGAACAATAAAAAGACCATGCTATGGTCAAAATGCAATTACATGGCAAGGACATGACAGTCATCATTCACAGCATGTTTGACTCAAGCACTAGAGAAAACTTTGTCAATAAGGAATTCAGCTAACAACATGGTATTCGAAGGAAGAAAGTCAAAGAAATAAGGGAAATCTACCTTGCAGATGGGGAGCCAAGCACAATGGGACCTATTACCCATATAGCTGAAGAGCCTCTGGACATTGGCAGCAATAGGGAAGTGACAACCTACCAAATCACATATTTGCTCAACCATGAGGGGGTTTTAGGGCTGTTATGGCTAAGAAGGAACAACCTCAAAATCGACTGAGAAAGCAACAAGATTACTTTCGATAGCGAGAGGTGTACAAAGGTATGTCTAGAGAGCTCTCCAGCTGCGGACCTAGTCCCCGAAGCAGAACCCCTGGTCCAGAATTTCTATATTCAAGTCTCTAAGATCCAGGCTAAAGATGTCCAAATCATCAACATACAAAGATTAAATGAAACAACAATGATTCCTACCAAGGTATCAGCAAGGACAGCAAGACATGACCTGTATGCACGTGAAAAAGTGACGATACCTGCAAAAGACCAGAATGCTTGTCAGTAACGGAATAGCCATCAAACTAGCGGAAGGCACCTATGGGTAGATTGCTCCATACAGCGGATTGGCAGTTAAACATCAGATTACGGTCTATAGGGGGGTAATCTATGGTGACCATATGGGTGTAATCAAGGTAGTACTAGTTAACTTGGGAAAGGACGTTTATACAATTGAGCCAGGAAGGAGAATCGCAAAGTTATTATGCGAATAGATTGCGTTAGGACAATGCGAAGAAGTGGAGCAATTGGATTCCAACAGGAGAGGCGAAGCCGGGTTTGGAAGTACCGACAAACCAGATCGCCAAAGAATCTAGATTAACGAGATCTCAGCTACCTCCTTCAGAAAGTTCCACCGAAGGGGCGACTTTAGAGGGATCCTCAAATGGGATTATAAGGCAAACAAGCCTAGCAATATCGAAGCAATCAATATCAGCACCGTATTGGCCATCAAGGCAGAGAGAGGACAAGAATAGGTAAATACTCGGAATATTTTTCCAATGGAATATTACCAGTACCTGGACATGTTCAAGGAGGAAGAAGAATCACGGCTACCAGCACACAGGGCGAAGGTTGATTTAGAGATCAACTGAAAGAAAGGAGAAACAGTACTAGGAAGAAAGTTGTACCTATGGGGAGAAAGAGATCTGGAAGAACTAAGGGAATACCTCTGTGACAACAAAATCCGAGGCTAGATCCGAGATTCTTTTGCGAATGGGGGATCACCAATACTGTTGGTCAAAATGAAAGATGGCAAACTACGACTATGTGTGGATTACTGAGGAGTCAACGAATACACCAAAAGGGACCGATACGCGTTACCACAGATAGTATAGGCCTTGGATAGGCTGAGGACAGCCAAAATAATTACCAAACTCGATATCCGAAATGCCAACTACAATATCTCGATCAAAGAAGCAGACTCATGTAAAACAACCCTTAGTACAAAATTCGGTATATACGAATACACAGCGATGCCATTTGCACTTAAGAACGCCCCAGCAGCCTTCCAGATATGGGTCAACAGAATACTGAGCCGCATCTTATATATCAGTTGTATTGTCTATCTAGAAGATATTTTGATATACTCGGAGAACCTCGAACAACACTGTGGTCATGTTAAGAAATATCAGGGAAGCCTTGCGCAAGGAAGGACTCACCCTCAAAGCATCTAAGTGTGAGTTTCATAAAGAACGATGAGAATACCAGTGATTCATCATCGATTGAGATAGAGTCACTGTCGATCCTATTAAGACTGAAGCAATATGGGAATGGAAACAACCAGAGACCAAGAAGGGCACACAATGCTTTGTGGGATTCTGCAACTTCTAACGGCGATTCATAGAAGGAGTCAGCCGTATATCCAAACCCTTATATAAGCTCACCAAGAAACAGGTCAAATGGAACAGGACAGACCGATAAAAACAGGCATTCGATGAACTGTGCTGACGCCTAACCTCTGCACCACTCCTAGTCCACTCTGATCTGTAGAAAGAGATCATGATAGACACTCATGCCTCAAAATATGTATGCTCAGGCTTATTATCACAAATAGGGGAGGATGCAATATGGCGACTAGTGGTATACCGCGCGAAAACGATGTCACAACTAGAATGCAACTACGACGTACATTACTAAGAGCTATTAGCCATAGTGCAAGTTCTAAAAGAATGAAGAAGATATACAAAATGGAGTTGATATCGAGTATCGATACTTACCAACCACAATGTTAAGGGTAGTTGATTCTAAGGGCAAACGAATCGAACTAGATTTAAATCTTTCTTCGTAAACGGAGATTGTCTAGGAAGGCTCGTAAGTAAAGATTTTTGAGTAAAAACATATGATATTGATAAGTTCTCTTCTCCGTTGCTTGATGAGGTGTAAAGCTCGGGAGGCACTGCGATATTTATATCCCGCGTCTGAGTGTTCGCGGACTACATCAAATCTACCTATAACCATGTATCTTCTAACTAATTCCTCACTCCGTATTCTAGAGCGAACCCCCTTTGACCCTGAAAAATATCTTCCCCGCACAGCTAATGGTGTGATCAGAGCTCGCCTTTCTCCGATGGTGGGTGGGCCCACTCGGTGAGAGATGTTTACCTTCGTTCTGCTGTATAAACTATGACCGTCCAGTTTGGAATCTGCCAATAGTTTCTTAGAACACCAAGGGGCCAACTTGGTTGTCGACCCAATCCGCTTCGTGCCGTGATATCCGGTTCTGCAGAGGGCTTTCAGGATGACTTGTGTTCACGCTCGCCCCAATTTCCTTCTCGTCTTCAATGCCTCTCCTTATCAACATGTTCCGATAGGCTTGCTTGCCTATGATAGGCATTCATTTTGGGGTTCGGTACTATTCTCTGCGGAATAGGCCGACTACCACTCCCTTCTAGGCTTCCGGACGTTGTTTTTGGTCTCTTGACTTCAACGGGATGTAACTCCGCGAGTTCTTAACGAAATCGCTTGGTTCTTTTTCCCAGGCGTTGCCAGAGATGCCCTCTTATATACCCTGCGATCAGGATCCGGTCGGACGGACGGCGACGACGTATACGGTGTTACGAGAGGTGCTCCAATATTTCTTCTTTCTATGATTGTGAGCAACTGCACAAGGCGCCAGTGCTGTCGTCCGGGGCCAACGTCGGGGCCGGAGGGGGGTATTAGTCTGTGGAGTTTCAAGCCCAGAACTCTCAAACTGCTCCTCTGGGCCTTTGTGGGAGTTATGTGCCTAACACGTGCTCCCTCCTCCGAGGTTTCGCCTCGAATACCTCTGGGTCCGATTTTCCCCCTCTTGCAACAAAGTAAATACTATTATAATACATAGATCAATTATGAACTCGATAGGGTAGGGTGAAAAACCTGACGCGTTTGCTTGTCCACGCTAGGAAAACCTTTTCCTATCAGACAAATTCTGCCCTGGATGGCATTTCCGGATTTTCCCTATGAAACTCCGCCACCAATTCTTTAGCATGCTCTAAATGCTCTGGTGGCTCCCAGGTATTTTCATCCTCTGAGCACCCACCCCACTTAACAAAATATCGTATTTCACGAATTTGTTTATTCCGCCCACGCACACATCTTGTGTATGAGATAATTTCACTCTTCAGAATACGTTCTACTTCCCACTCCAAGTCTACGTCAATCTCTTCCTGCTCTCTCGGTGGTTGTTCCCTCTGTGGCCTGGAGGAGGTACGGTATGGTTCCAACAGGGATACATGGAATATCGGATGGATTTTCCATCGCAGTGATATTTCCAGTTTGAAGGCGCGGTCTCCTCTTTTCTCCAATACTTTGAACAGGCCATAGAGCTTCGGACTAAGCTTTTTCGATGGTCGCTTAGTTCTGATGTTCTTTGCGTTGAGCATTACCTGATGTCCAGGTTTGATGTCAGGTTGTTCTTTTGCCTTTCGATCGTAATATTTCTTCATATTTTGACGGGTTTGCTCTATCGCTCCTTTGGCCTGTTGGTGTATTGTCTTCATCCAGTGAGCATATAATTGTGCTCCTGGATTTTGGGCTTCTCGTTCCTTCATCCATTCAGTCTGTGGGTGGAAACCATAGTTGGCATAGAACGGGGAAAGACCATGTGCGTTTGTTGCCGCATTATTATAGGCATGCTCGGCTAGTGGTAACAACTGATACTAGTCATTTTGATCTTAATTGACAAAGTTCCTTAAGTAACCTTCCAGCACTTGGTTGGTTCTTTCGGTTTGTCCATCAGTTTGAGGATGGTAGGCTGTTGACATTTTTCGTTATATTCCGAGACTTTTGCAAAGTGATTCCTAAAATTCTCCGGAGAACTTTGCATCCATATCGGAAACGATTTCCGTGGGAAGCCCATGTAGCTTCCAGACTTCTCTTAAGAATACATTTGCTATATCCTTTGCCGATGCGTTTCCTTCCAGACCAATGAAATGTGCCATCTTTGTAAACCGATATACAACTACCATTATTTGCGTCCGTCCCTGCGACTCTGGTAGCGGTGTTATGAAGTCTGTGGAAATGGATGACCATGCTGTATATGGCACCTCCAAGGGTTGTAACAGACCATACCTCGCATGCCGCGGGGACTTATTTTATTGGCATTCGTCACATGAGCGGACGTAATCATTCATCCAGCTGGCAATGCCTTTCCAATAGAAGTCTCGTGATGTGATCTCCAAGGTTTTTTGTTGACCAAAGTGTCTTGCCACCTTATGGTCATGACATCATTGGGCTATCGTTGCCTGTAATGCTTCGTTGGCTGGGATATATAAACGGTTCTTGTAATACAGTAGTCCTTCTACTACTGTCCAGTTGGCGGGCAATGGTTTTCCTCCCTTCTCCAATTTTTCCAGCTCGCTCTTGCGCTGCTGCCAGTCTGGGTCCCCCATGGCCGCTTGTTTGATGTTTGCCAATAATATTTGGTCATATTTCCTTATATCTGCTTTTGATATTATGGCGTTAGACATCATGCAAGTTGTATGCCCTAATTTGGATTTTTCTTCCCAGTCCTGAGTGTCAAAATACTCATTTTCTTTGTGGTCAGCCTGTAGGTGTGCCACAACTATCGAGGTCTGTTCGGCTCTGCCCCTCCGCGGGGAGGGGTCTGAGCTGCCGAAACTAGCACTGCCACGTTCTGTCGGTGCTAGGCTCTCGACTTCCATTGCTTCCGAGGTATTTATATTTTCTATAACCAATTGCGCTATTTCATCTCCCTCGCGCACTTGGCAATCCACGTCGCAATGGTTTCTCATAATGATTTTCACCTCTCCAGTATAGTCCGCATCTATAACGCCGCCTCCAATTCCAATTCCATGTTTTGCTGCTAGCCCACTTCTGGGTGCTATGCGAGCATTGGTGCCTGAGGGTAACCCTACTGCAATTCCCGTTTCAACCAAAACCTGGTTTCTTGCGGGAATTATGAACTGGTTGATTGCGTAAAGGTCGTGTCCGGCTGCCATCCGTGATCCTTTAGTTGGCATCTTGGCTCGTTTGGACAGTAGTTTGATCCTCAGGTTGTTTGTACTTGGATCGGTAGCCATTCGTGGTATTTCTTCTGGTTCATTCATGGATACCAGAGAAATTTGAAAATGTGTAGGCTTGAGTATTGACTGTTCGCTATGCGCAGCTCCCTCCTTCGGACGGTACTCCGGCCGTCGGCTTAGTGCGTCTGGCTTTCCTCCTCGCTTTCCTGGGCGGTAAACAATCTTAAAATTGTAGTTTGCCAGTTGCTGTGCCCACCGAATTTTCCTTGGATTCCAGACTTTTGTGGTCAGGAAATTTTGTAAATTTTGGTGATCCGTATACACGGTTACCGGTTTTTCCGTTCCCACTAGATACTGATTCCATTCCTTAAAAGCCTCTAGTATGGCTAGCAGTTCTTGGTCGTGGATTTCGTAATTTCTTTCGGCAGGACTTAGCTTCCTTGAGTGGAAAGCGACTGGGTGTAGTTTTTTGTCCTTGAATTGGGACAAAACACAGCCTAACGCAAAGTCTCTAGCATCCGTTTCTACCACTGTTTCCCTTTCCGGGTAAAAGTGGCATAGTATGGGGGCAGTCGTGAATCTGTGTTTGAGTTCGACGAAAGCTGCCTCCTGTTCAGGGCCCCAGTTAAATGCTTTAGGGTCTCCCTTCAACGTGTCAGTTATCGGTTTGCAGATTTTGCAGAAATCTTAGATAAACCGCCTGTAGAAATTGGCGAAGCCAATAAAGATTTGCACCTCCTTTACCGATCTTGGTGCTTTCCACCCCTTTATACTAGCAATTTTTCTCTCGCTCATGGTGACTCCATCAACGGCGACGATATAACCGAGAAATTCTACAGTATCCACATGGAACACTGATTTTGGCATTGAGACGGCTAGGTCAGATTCTTCTAAGCGTGTTAGAACTCGCTTAACCAACTCGATATGTTCCTTCTCTGATTTGGAGTAGATAAGAATATCATCCAGGTATACCACAACTCCATGATCCAAGAATTCGCGTAGAATTTTATTCATCATGGTTAGGAAAGATGCTGGCCGTTTACCAATCCGAATGGCATGACTTTGTATTCAAAGTGACCGTACCGGGTTCGGAACGCGGTTTTCCATTCATCTCCTTCCTTTATCCGTAAGAGGTGGTATCCATCTTTCAAACCGAGTTTAGTGAATATCTTCGCTCCTGCTACTCTATCGCGGAGTTCACTCATTAGAGGGAGAGGGTATTTATTTGCGATGGTCAACTTATTTAGTTGACGGTAATCCACACACATTCGCATTGAACTATCTGGTTTTGCGATAACAGGATTGGAGCCCCGGCTGGAGATTTACTCGCGGTATTCTTTCCTTGATCCTGCATTTTTTGCAGGTATTTGCTGAGTAGATCCAACTGATGAGCTGACATTGGGTATATAGGTCCCCAGGGCGGAACTGCTCCAGGTACCAGGTCAATGGTATGGTCTAAGGTTCTGCGACTAGTAAGTTTCTCTGCCGTTTCCGTGGCGAAGACCTTATTGAACTCATGGTATTCGTGTGGGATTGCCAGGGGATGGCACGGTTGTACTATCTCCGGCATTGTTCGTACGATTTCTATTCTTCCCACGTACCTGGCTTCAGGGTCATGAGCCACCGTTTCGTCCCATTCAAATAATCCTTCCATGTCTTGTTCTTGCACATGGGTCTGACATTGTTTATTATTGAAGCGCCACTTCTTTGGATCTTAAATGTGTGTGATGGGGTGTTCCTGATGCCACCAGCCAAACGGGATAATCAAGTCATATTTCTCGGCTAGTGCAATTTCGCATGTAATGTGCGATCGATGTGCCTTCGTGCCTATCTCTAATAAGATAGCATGAGTGTAATGTTTTCCACCGCCTAGGGCAGGTGTTTCTTCAAATGTGAGGATATTTTTGGTCTCAGCGTGTGTATTGTAAGGAATTCGAAACTGGTTTAGTAGTTTCTGATTTAAGAGGAATATATTCGATCCAGAGTCTAATAACGCATGTGCGTCTATTCTTTGGCCATTTGCCTCTAGTATTACCCTGCCTTCTGGGCCGGTGTAGAATTGAAGTACTTGTGCCTCCCTTTTGTTTTTCTTGTTTTCGCCACTAGGGGCTTGTGCGGGTCGTTTTTGCGACATAGTGTCAATCGTTGGTAGTGATAACTGAAGGTGTTTGTTACCATGCCCGCACGGTTTCGGCTACTGAAGCCTCCTCTGACAAACTAAACCCTTTCTTTTGGTGTACTGGGCAGCCCACTACTAGCGGTCTTTACCCCTTGCCGCTGGGTTCCCATACACCTGCCATTTGCCCTTCTCTGCCCACGCTTTTGTCTCCACTGGAGCCGTACTCGTATCGTTTTGACTATATCAGCGTATTTGGACTCCGGGGATTCTTCAGGCATCGCCTCGTTTACCTCATGAGTCTATCGTGCCAATCCTGTCCACAAAGCCGGAGTCCAGGTTCGGGACGGATTTACCCCGCTTCATTTAGCGTGTGAACTAGGTGGCTGTAGTTACTCATTCTCTTCCACTATATTTTTCTTGATGTCCGGGATCCTGTTCCGTTTCTCCAACTATTCTGTTGTCCAGCCGACCTGTAATATATTTTGTTCCTTGAACGCTTCTCATGATCCAGGCTAGACTAGTTTCCCCTTGTCATTTTTAAGAAGTTCCTAGTCAGCGCTGGTCTGTCCACTGTTCCTTGGATATCTTGTAAGGATTAAGGGCTTTATAAGGACGCGAGATTGGTTGGCCGTCTTCCGTACTGAGGTCCGATATACATCAAATGTGGTGCTCCGCATTCTTCTTTTTGAGTTTTAGGTTCCCAGAGTTAGTCCCGGACTACCACGAGCCGCCGTCCTAGTTAATCGCTTCTTGCTCGCCTGTCATTCTTAGGTCTGCGATACTCCCGTATGTCTGGATTGCTTTTTGTGACTCTCGCTTTTGGGTTTGAGTTTCCCACGGAGAAGCGCGGAATACCTGCTAGTAGGACCTTGCAGAGGACGAGCCCCCTTGTTGATTTCGTTTTCGGTAAGGGGTCCATAACCGAGTACCCGGTCGCCGTCGCTGCCGGTGCCTGAAAAACCTTTTCTACGTTTCATCCATGTCGTCCAGTTCCCAAATCCTGGGCTGGTTGACTTGGTTCACCCTAGTCGTAGGTTCTGGTTGCCCCTTTGTTATCTGGGGTCGTCGATATTGGGGTTTGAAATTTCCCCTTTTCTGTCCTATGACCGATACTTGGGCTTGTTTCCTGCAGAAATTCCAAGTATGGTTGGCCAACGTGCAACGGGCGCATTGGTTAGCTTTCTTTCGTTCTTCAATTTTGTCCTTAGGGATTCCTTTATGAGCCTCAATCCAATTTGTATGCTCAACCTTTCCTTCAGCGTGGGCTTTTTTCCCTCTTTCCGCTTGTTTTTTCAATTTGTAGGCTGCCTTTTCAGCTGCTGTATAGTTTTTTCGTTTCTTATTTCCAGCTGTGGTCTTGCTAGATTTTGATTCCTCCTCCTGTTTTCTCTTCTGAGAGTCGCTTTTTCCCTGGTCGTTTTTTCTGAATAGCCCTTGCTGTTCTTTGAACAATTCTTCCGCTTTGGTAACCCTGCTGACTGCCGTGATCCATTCACTATCCAAGTCATGATTCTCATGTGATAGCGTACGCATGGCCTCAATAGGAAGTTGACGCTGAATTATGGTTCTCCAAGCGATACCAGATACTTCCGCCTCGATGTTGTGGTTTTCCATGGTGAGGAGATACTTTTCTATATCCCCTGTATACCGCGCCTTCTCCATCTCGGATAAGGCTTTTTGTGCCTTATGAAGTACTGAGAATCGTTCTGTAACTTCGGCTTGGAAAGTGACCCAGAATTCATAACCCTCATGTTTTGGGAATCCGATGTCCCCAGTTATTTTCTTTCGATAAGTTATCGAAAAAGGTGCCACCTCGGTCCCTTCCATTCTTCCTAACGCATACTTGATGAGTTCTTCATCGTTTTCCCATTGCCATGGGTTTCTCCCAAAGTAGTCCTCGCAATTTAGTAACCATACTCGCACATCCTGATTAGGTTTATTTTCAAACTTGAAAGGTGGATCCGCTTGCCAGCGGTTAGTCCTTGACAATGCTTGCCCCAGTCGGTCGACCCATGCGTCAGCTGCGGATTCGAACTTTCGACCAGGTAAGGGTCTTTGTGATGGCTCCCCGCCTCGTCGAGAGGGACAACCTTCATCTTCCGAGCTTGGGTCAACATCTCCTGGATTGGGTGCATTTGCCGGGGGAGGCGGTGGTGGTGCTTTTCCCCCACCACTGTTTCCGTCTCCTCGATCCACTTCCTTTCCCTTGTCCCTGCGGGGAATAAACCGTAACTCTTCTCTTCCATCAGCTGTTGTCCGTTTCTCCAATCTCGGATTTTCCACTGGCTGTGGTGCCACTGTTTCCCGCACACTTGGTGAGTTCCTCGCAACCTGTAGTTGCACCAAAGTTTCATTCATCCGGGTCAACACTCGATTTAGTTGTTCGGATGCAGCATTCTGTTGGACCACATATACTTCCCTTTCAGCACGCTCTTGTTCGAGGCACTGGTGAAGCTCTCTTAACTCCTGTCTGGTCTGCTCATGGTCCTTTTGTGCGGCTACTTGTCTTTGTCGGAGTTCGGCTTTTTGCCTAGCCAAGGCCTGTTCTAGCTGACGGTCTCGATCCAGCCACTCTTGTCCTGTTGCCACAATGTTAGCATGAAGTTGGGTACTTACCGCTTCATGGTGCGCAGCCCGTTCTTCCTGTGCTTGCAGCTTTGCTTCCAACCGTTTGGTGGTTGCATCTTGAAGTGTGGCTGTTTCAGTTGCTAACATTTCAAGTCCCGAATTGACTTGTTTCAACTCTTCACCAATGATTTGTTCCACAAGGGTTATCCGCTGGGCATGGTGCTGGAGTTGGTTCGCCTGATCCTGAGCTTGGCCAGACAGTTCTCGGTAGGCCAGATGTTGCATGTCAACCGATTCCTGAAGGGTACAGTCAAAGTAGCTCATTGCCTGGCCTATCTGTTCTGCTAATCTTTCCATAGCTGGATTTCTGGCGTCGGGAGGACGGGAAGTGCTTGACCGAGTTCGAGGGGCCGACTTTCTGACTCCACTGGGCTGTGAAAGGTGATGTAGTGCCAAAGGTGACCTGGAGCGCCCAGGTGCATGGTCGCTTCCAACCAGCGAGACCTCGACTATGTCCGACATGGCTTTGTCCGTATCGACAGTCAATTGTCGGGCCATCCCGTTTTATTGGGACTCCGGATGTTTCCCTAGTCTCCAAAGAGATGGGGTGAAAGAGGGGGAGGTAAAGCTGAAAGAACTACAGGTTCCTTCTTCCTCAGTATCATAGTCTTGGAACAGTTTCCACCGGAAGGTGGGACCGTAGAAGTGTTCGTAGATTTCTTGGAAATCTGATTCCGTAGGAATCAATAGCGGATCGGTGAACCAGGAGGGTTCCTGAGGTGTATAGAATTGAATCTCCGGAAGGGAGTTTTCAAGTATTTCTTCAAATGAGGATATGTATTGTGAGGGGCGAGGTTCGAGCAGAAGCTCGTCGAGGAGGGTGGAATCAGCTATGAGCTTTTGTGATTCCCTAGGTATGACTTGGAGATGTCCAAATGTCATATAGTGAGCCTTGGTAACAAGGAGAAATATCAATATACTGTTAAAGGTAGTTGATTCTAAGGGCAAACGAATCGAACTAGGCTTAAATCTTTCTTCGTAAACGGAGATTGTCTAGGAAGGCTCGTAGGTAAAGATTTTGGAGTAAAAACGTATGATATTGATAGGATCTCTTCTCCGTTGCTTGATGAGGTGTAAAGCGCGGGAGGCACTGCGATATTTATATCCCGCGTCTGAGTGTTCGCGGACAACATCAAATCTACCTATAACCATGTATCTTCTAACTAATTCCTCACTCCGTATTCTAGAGCGAACCCCCTTTGACCCTGAAAAATCTCTTCCCCGCACAGCTAATGGTGTGATCAGAGCTCTCCTTTCTCCGATGGTGGGTGGGCCCACTCGGTGATAGATGTTTACCTTCGTTCTGCTGTATAAACTATGACCGTCCAGTTTGGAATCTGCCAATAGTTTCTTAGAACACCAAGGGGCCAACTTGGTTGTCGACCCAATCCGCTTCGTGCCGTGATATCCGGTTCTGCAGTGGGCTTTCAGGATGACTTGTGTTCACGATCGCCCCAATTACCTTCTCGTCTTCACTGCCTCTCCTTATCAACATGTTCCGATAGGTTTGCTTGCCTATGATACGCATTCATTTTGGGGTTCGGTACTATTCTCTGCGGAATAGGCCGAATATCACTCCCTTCTAGCCTTCCGGACGTTGTTTTTGGTCTCTTGACTTCAACGGGTTGTAACACCGCGAGTTCTTCACGAAGTCGCTTGGTTCTTTTTCCCTGGCGTTGCCAGAGATGCCCTCTTATATACCCTGCGGACAGGTTCCGGTCGGACGGACGACGACGACGTATACGGTGTTACGAGAGTTGCTCCAATATTTCTTCTTTCTATGATTGTGAGCAACTGCACAAGGCGCCAGTGCTGTCGTCCGGGGCCAACGTCGGGGCCGGAGGGGGGTATTAGTCTGTGGAGTTTCAAGCCCAGAGCTCTCAAACTACTCCTCTGGGCCTTTGAGGGAGTTATGTGCCTAACACACAAGAACATGGTACCCTTAACCACGACAAAAGAACTCAATAACCGACAAATTCGCAGGAGTGCAACACTCAGTCAATACAACATCAAAATACAATACCGACCTGGAAATGAAGGAGGAAAGCCAAATGCCCTAACAAGAAGAGTGGAAGACATCACAGGGAAAAATGATGATAGGATTCAACAGAAACCCAGAATCCTGCTACCAACGGAACACCACTACGAAGCAATGGAAGTGGTGAAGTTTACAGAACAGGATACAAGAATCCGTGAAGCAAGGAAAACTGATATACAGATAAGGGTAATCCACGATGCCCTTGCAAGAGGCGACAAGCAGATGAAAGGAGTTGCACTTGGCGGATGCTAATAGAAGGAAGGACACCTCTGGTATCAAGGGAAACTTTGGGTCCTAGAAGAGGTGGCGATAAGGACAACAATAATACTACAAAACCACAGTCTACCAACTGCCGGCCATGGAGGAATAAGCAAAACTACGGCCCTTCTAGCCAGACACTATTACTGGCCAAAGATGCCAGACGATATCAAAAGATATGTCAAAAAACTACGATACCTGCCAAAGGACAAGGGCAATCCAGCATGCACCATATGGACTACTGCAGCCAAACGAAGCACCACACCAAACATGTAAATCTATAGCAATGGACTCTAACACCGACCACCTGATATCAGCCGGCTGTGATGCCATACTGGTTGTAATCGACGGCTTAACTAAAATGAGTCACTTCCTACCTTGCAACAAGATCCTGGATACCAAAGACTTTGGGCAAATTTTCCTGAGGGAAATATTTCGCATACATGGACTACCACTGGATATTATCACAGATTGAGGAACCTTGTTCACATCGGAACTATAGAGAGAAACAACAAAATCATTAGGGATAGAAAGAAGGTTGAGTACCGCCTTCCATCCTCAGACCGATGGACAAACCGAGAGGTCAAATGGGATACTCAAACAATACCTATGAGCCTATATCAACTATCAAAATGACGACTGGGCCGACCTACTCCCTTTGGCAGAATTCGCATATAATAACGCAAGACTAGAAAAAATAAAAACCACACTCTTCTATGCGAACTATGGTAACCACGCGGAACATGAGTCAATTGGCTAGATGATACCAAAACTGAGAACCGATAACGAAGAAATGGGTCAGCTGCACAGTATCCCACATCAGAAAATGGTCTGTGCACAGTTAAACCAAAAAGAGAATTACGATTGGCACAGAAAACCCGATCCGAATCTCAAGTCATGCGATTAAGTCTGGTTACTGTCAAGGAACATCAGGACCACAAGACCATGCAAGAAGCTTGACTACAAGAAAATGGGACCATTCAAGATCCTTACAAAGGTAGGTATAAGTGCCTATAAATTGGCCTTACCCCAACAGATTAAGGTCCACAACACCTTCTACATCTCACTTCTCGAACCCTATGACAATAATCAATTCCCCTCATAAAGACAATCACCAGCACCTCCTATCGAAATTGAAGGAGAGAGTGAGTACGAACTCGTAGAAATCGCTGATTCATGTGTAAACCGAAGACGCCTGCAATACCGAGCCAAGTCGACAGGCTACTCTCCTGAACACGAAAAAATATGGTACCCTGCTGAGAATTTCAACAATGCCAACACAGCAATTGCTATTGAAAGTTTCCATCTGCAGTATTCAGGAAAACCCTGTATGGGTTACAGTCTAGATCGAAACCGTGGAGGAACAACCAAAGGAACAAATAACCTTGGAACCCGCCGACAGTTGGGGCGATAGCCCAAGAGCTATCACACTAATAAGCCCCCCATATGCAACGTAGGAGGAAAGACAAAAAGAGGCACAACATAACACGCTTTCCTGGACTGCATGCTATAACGACGACTGCCACGTTCATTTACGGGATAAGGAATGATCTAATTGGTTTCCTAAACAGCTAAAAATACGCAAACAACAACAACCTCAAATGGACAAGTGCTGGATCCACTGCTTTAAGGACCACTGCCTTGTACATCGACACGACAAAATCAAGGGAGGATATTACTCAAGACTCACTAGGGAAGTGGCACACCTGAACCAAAATGATGCACGCATACAGAAAAGAAAGGCAACAATGAGGACACAGTTGAGGAGTGAGGGGGGCGAAAATATTGACACCGATACTAGTCCAGATATGGGATGCCAGGAATGTGAGATTGAGGGGTTACGAAACTAACTTGGCACCGCGCAAGCCACAATTCAGAACCAAAAACACAATATGCAGACCTACCAGAGGATGATTGTCGACAGAGATCGAATAATCAGGTTGGCGAACCTAACATTGGAAGAAGTTGGCAAAAGTTGGCAGCATGTCGAACATCATGTTCGGTGGTTGATAAAGGAATTGCGCAGGTTTGGAGAAAGCATGACGAGAATAGGGCGTTGAGCCTGATGGTACACAGGGTGATCGGAGACAGGAGCTAATTTCACGATTAGAGACTAAGCCAGTCAGGATTTCACATGACTCATTGTTATGAGCTATAAGGGTGTTGGATTTCGCACTATGACACAGCTGTAGTCAAGGGGTCTCACATGATGCACACTAGTGCAATCATTGTTATATTGTGATTGGTTGAACGTGCGCATGACCCACATTGGTGAGTCATAAGATGGAATGATACTCGCACATGACTCACATTATGAGTCATGGGTTTCACACATGTGACCACTTTAGGACACATGACTTGTTTTATGAGTTTTGATTGGTTGGGGACGCTGTGCAGTTGACTCATAAGAGTCTGCTGATGGATTTCATAGAATGACTCAATATGAGTCATGCCGAGAGTGTGACTCATATGTATGAGTCACTAGGGTTAGGGTTGAGGGAAGATTTCCTATATGAGGACCTATCGACGGCCTGTAGTTAGGGCTCCCCGTGGATGCTATGGCCCACCTCATCCTCCCCATTCGGGGATCATTGTCCTTCGCCCACATGTCATGTGCAGATCTCACACCTTTCTGTCTTCCTCTTCCCCCGCTCCCTACCATGTACGCCGCCAATACTGGCCTTAGGAGGTGTGCACCCTAGATCCTCATCAATGACAGGATAGAGGCCTGCCCTCCCCACGATACTATCCCTACAAACCGGCCAAGTCCCCCCAACCTTTCATGTGCCTCGGCAAGTTCATGGCGGCCCGCATCCACCAAATGCGTGCCCACAAGAGCTACCTAGCCCTTCATACATCTTAGGCCTCCGAAGGCGAGTCCACCCTCTGTCCACGATGCTGGGATTTCGACGAAGACTTCTTGCACGCTACACTCTCTGGCATGGCCACTGCTGATGCCCGGAGACGCCACCTCCAAGGTGTAGTGGTGATAGGCGCGGACGACCCCTTCTGGTCTTCTATACCACTCCTACTTAACCTGGTCGCCTATTTACTAGAGACAAAGGTGGGCTTCCCTCCGGACATGTTGCTATCCCCCCACTCATCGCCACCTCCTTTAGGTTGCCCCAACCCCAATAGGGTCCCCTGTCCACACTCTCTTTTTGTGCTCAAGTTCTTCTTGATAATTTGTGGTTTTTCCTGCCCTGATAGCTTTGTTTCTGTATGTTTCCTAGACTAGTTTTTCCTTTCTTGAGTTTATCCTACGAGGTTTATGGACATTTACCTGTCCCGTTGGAGCTTTATGTGACGTTGGTTTCTTTTGTTTTTGGTTTTTGGAATTAAGGTTTTGTTTATGCCATAGCTAGCGCTGCATGCAAGTTCTTGTACCTTAACAACGAATATATGATATAAAAAAAAAAAAAAAAAAAAAAAAAAAAAGCAGAACAAAAACGGCCTGTAGTTAGGACTCTTCACGCAACCATCAAAATTCTTTCCTAAACAATTACTTTATCTGTTTACCTTCCCGCTCCTCAATTGCCGTTGTGCGATCGGAACCATAGGGTTTTGGCTATTAATAGAATGTAGGCATAGGCCTACAAACAAAACTGTATCTTCACCTAGTACTACGCGTTGCCATACTACTCCTACCTTGGTGGCTGAGATTAGGGTCACGCCCGGTAGCGTACTATAAGGACGGCTCAGTTATCTACATCCAACCTACTGAGAAGTAGGGACCTGTTAAAGGTCAGCTGACTGCATAGGATCGTCACATTTGTATATACTTCGCCCAGTAAGATATTCCGTCTATACATAGCCTCATTGCACATGATCTCTGTAACGCCCCAGCTTTATTGGACAACTAGACAATAGTACCGCTTGATACCAAGCAACCTGCACCATCATCAGAGACTTTCGCAACTGTCTACCCACCTTCCTACCAGAGTATAATGGCACCTAATCAATCTCTACCACTGGAAGCAATTGACAAACAAATAATAGAAGTACATCTACCTCCACCGCCCGAACATCCTGGAGATAATGACCATCCACAAACTCCTGAAAAATCACCTGAACCTCCTGTACAAGCAGTACAACTAGAATAGCAGCCCTCCTCGAGACTCGAGGACATATTGCTTGTGCTTATCCGCGTATTACGGCTGTAAAATTTGCACATTGTAGATAGTAATGCTGGTTGAAACTTCTTTGTTGCTAAACAAAATTGGTTACCAATGATGAGGCGGAAAAGTGAAGTAAATTTGATAACAGTGAAAATTGACCTTAATCTAGTCGAAAATTATTACCTAAGCAATGTTTGACACTGAGAAAATAATTTTGCTACAACTTGAAGCTCTTAATCAACATTGGATGAAAATATTTTTCACTTGGGCTGGAGTTTTGTACTTAGCATAGCTGTCTTGCAGAATATATTTTTGCAGCATCTTGCGGCTCCTGCTCGGCATTGGTGTCTTGCTGAAAAAATTTTCACTACAACTGAAGTCTCTTTATTCGCGTTTGCTCTTACGAAAATATTTTCACCTAGTATTGAGGCTCCTATTT
>QFET01004206.1:0-18900 GCA_003316355.1 Tuber calosporum
AAACTGAAGTTATCCTCATGTCAGCACCCTATGTCCATAAGGTTGGACGAAATCACAAGGTAGTTGGACCATGGTTAGGACCCTTCTCAGTGAGTGAAGGACCTGATAGGCACAACAACTACAAACTCATACTTCCCCCAGTGATGGCAGGAATCCAGCCATGGATCCATCGCAGCCATCTTCGCATTTACCTAAGACCCAACCCCTTCGCCTTCCCAGGAACACCTGAACCCATATCCAAAGAACCTGTCATCATCGATGCCAGTGGACAAGAGCAATGGGAAATCGAAAAGATACTCAAAGATCAAATCTATCGCAGGAAAAGAGAGTTCTTGATCCATTGGAAAGGCTATGACGAAATCGAAGTAACATGGGAACCCCTCTACAACCTAGAAGGCGCTAGCACCCTCATCAGATCCTACTGGTTCGATACCTAAAATGAATCTATACCTTTCTGACTCCCTTGGTCCCATCGCCAGACTTTCTCTGCCTGGACACTTCAGAAACCAGACTATGCCCCCCTCTTACCTGAGCTTGACCCTGATGGATTTTGGAAACCCCTTCAAGATTCAGACTACTCAGAATCCGATACCAGCACAACAATTTCCACCTTGGACGAATCTGAGATGGAAAGCTAACTGCTTCATGGTATTGTCTTCGTTACTATGGAGCTTATAAAGGTGTAAGGTCCTGACACCAGTGATGGATATATGTTTACTGATTAAGTTATATGTTTTAAAATTGAGTGGAATGCTCCAAAGGCGGGTTGGTCATTAAGCCCTTTAGGATATTCATTATTTGTTTGTTTTATTTCTTTTAAGGGGAATGTAACGGAATCCTATTATGTTTCTACTATTACTACTGACTTGATGTTGGTTATTACTTATTTGGGTTTATACCTGATAAGCGCTACTATTTGGTTGTCCCTTCCTACTTGATTATGACTTCCTAACTGGTTATTCTTTCCTTGTTTCGCTTATCACTACCCCTCCTTGCTTCTACCCAGTTTGGTATCGCTATCCTCCTGCTATACCTGCTGGATTTGTATAGTATTAGTGATCTCTTGTTCCTTCCTGTTTGGATTCCATTACTTGTTTTGTTAGTTCCATCCTGTCGCTTTTAACCCTCTGTTTTCGGAATATGGTTACCTTGGTATGCTGCCTCTGTTAGCATGTTTGTTGGACAGGATGTTTGCGCTTTTGTTTAGTTTTCCTAGCTACAATCTTTTGTGTTTAAAGAGCCGACAATCCCTTTAGCATTCGGACTCTCAAGCCTCACAGGACTATTATCTTTAATACTACAAGTTGAATGGTCACTCTATTAGTTCCATACCTTTTACCTTGTCTATTGAAGACCTATCCATCGACGCTTCTCCCCCTATCCTAATAGTATCTTCAGGGTCCCTCTGGGATTCTCGAGATACTTGGGACTAGGTTACAGTAATAAACAAAGGAACCAAGATATAAACCCTCGCAACCCCAATAAAACATAAAACCCAGACACAATCCTGCCTTGAAGTATAGAATCACCTAATTTCTTTCCTGTCTGGAGGAGGAGACTCACCTAGTCCAAGTTCCCTTCCTTTATACCCTTTTCCTCAAGGCCTGATTGAGAAGAGTAGAAGACAGCTTTCTGGTTTCTGGAATCCTGTTGAGATGGCTTACCATATTCACTGCCATCAGTTACAACCTCTAATATGGTGGGTGATCCACGGAGCTCCGTGACTTATATCTCCACAGTAGGTAGCTCAATGCCTCTCTATTTAGTCATAGTTGAAGTACCATGACTAGCTTCTGAAGCCATGGACCTTCGAGCTGGTTTGATGTACTATACAAATGGTTGAGGAGTGGTACACAATCTCCAGAAGTCACCTTCAATGCCACAAACAGAGTATTATTATAGCCAGCAGCGCTTGTCGCACAGAGTGACCAGGATGTTCTGGTGCCTCTCCTCATACTCTGATATTTTCTTGACCGGGGAGGGGTTGGCCATTGCAGGTTGGGTTTTTTGTGATTGTGACTTCCAGAACCTCGCGCCTTCATATGCGATCACTTAGCACTAGAAGACCGTTCTTTGTTCCGCTTAATGGGAGTATATTTTCCCTAACAACTTTGCGGTTAGAGGATGCTACATCATGAAGTTGGTGCCTGATATTACTCAACAGGTTGAAGTAGTCGCTGAATGCTTTAAGATGAGGAGTTTTCAGCCCCCAGGTATATGGCAAATCTGCTGGCATAATAATACGAGCATTGTCTTTCACACTAATCATATGATAACGCGGCTCACTGGCTAAGCGAATGAGTTCATCAAGGAACCGATCTACCTTACCGGGCTTCTTAAGCATGGTATTCTATTCGCGAAGAGTGTGATCCAGATCCGCGTAACTGCCGAATATTGAAACCTGGTATATCCGGAAACCTCCCCAAGTATATAACTCGTTACACAGGTTGATGGTAACTCTGGCCCTGAGAGCTGGCTCCTGGCTGAGATGTACATGGATGTTATTATACTATTTCTTTGTGGCCACTTCAAGAAGTTTGATAATTAGGCTGACCTTATCCATAACCTACCACTTGCAATGTCAATTGTAGTCAAACCTAATCTCTGTATCTTGGATGAATCACTATGTCTCAATGGGGTCACCTTTGAACCCTTATATGCACAACTTCTCAGACTTCAATTTGCCATGTGTGGGATAACTTGTTGGACTCCCTAAGGTAGTGCGTCAAGGCTTGACACCGCTCATCCTACCGTCGCCTCTTAACCTTATTCCAGCGGGACTTTCATCAGCCAAGAAATTGGCTGCAATCTAGGAGGGAGGAAGAGTAATTGTCGCTACTGTTAGAGGAGTTGTAATCAGCTGATTCTCCTCTTTCGCCGACATTTCCACCCCGTGGTGTTTGCTTACGACCCGCTCCGCCAGTGTTTCCACTATTGAGTCCCAAAGGTTGACCGTAACCGCTAAAGAGATTCTCTAAACTAGGTCAACAGGCTTCCGGAGGAGTGAGCGCTTGAACCTTATGACGTAGGGCAGGGCGTTCTCTAACTGCAAGAACCTTATACATGCCCCTCTGAAATACTTTAGGGAAACTGGCATATGCTTCCACAATTGTATGGTCTTCCAAATCACAGAAACAACAATGGGTCTTTTTGAACTTCAGACCAAAGTGTTAATGTTTTATCTCTTTACCATAGCCCTTCTTACACTTAGCCTCATAGTCTAAAACATAACCTGAAGGTTCTCCTTCGGTCCTACAACCTGGGGAACAATTCCACGTAGCCGAAAGTGTCACTGCCTAATGAAACCCTGTCCTTCCAGAGCTGCCAGAGGGCTGAAATGGTGCTGGAGGTACTATCATGTGGACAAGTGGTACCTGAGGTTATGGTGCCGCCGGCAAAGGAGTTAACTCTGCCAAAGCATACTGTCATTCAGCCTCTAAAACAAACATTGGCATACTGGGCACTGCCGGAAGTGTAGGAGCCACCATTGAGGTTTGAGGTTTTACCAGTCTTTTTTCCTTTGTTACTCCTGCAAGTCAGGATGACCTTCGTACTGGGCCAGATAGGCTAACAGATCATCTTACTAGAAGTGCTTCAACAGCAAGAGCACACGGGGAAACCTACAATGAACCAGGAGTGCCTCCAAGACCTTAAGGTTTCCTTCTGGCTGGCGTAAGATGTTGGTCCCAGTGTACGTACGCCAAGACCTTTACAAATTGTGATTCAAAGCTAAATTGTCCACTACAGACCCAGGGAATTAGTGGTGCATGCTCTAGGATCACATCATTTTCGGAGTCAATTATGACTTGCTGGCGGTAGACAGTCTTTACATTCTTGACTCAGTCTATTGCCATGTAGACCTTATTCTCGTGGAAATAGACTAGCTTGTATTTGATAAAGCATTCTAGTTGGTAGTGTGCTTCCACGAAGCTTCGGCCGACTTCCTGTAGAATGTATTGCTTGAAGATTTCCCAGGTAAAATGTTCTAAATTAACTTATTCAAGGAACGACTCAGCTACCACCGCTATGTGGTTGTGGGTGATAGATGTTATGAGTGCCCATATGATGGGGATCATCATCATCGGTCATTCCTCGGTTACCTCGATATATGCAGTTTCAATTAACCTAGTAATCGATTTCTACTCTAATCCTCTAAGGTCTGCTGTTTCATCGTCTCCCTTAAGAGGCCCAAAAGAGGATATGGCACTTCGTTGCAACTCCAAAAGAGTTATGTCAGATGTAGTACTTTTAACCGTGAGCTACTTGTTCCAGACAAGGTTACCAGTACTCGAAACAGTCATAAGAGGGGTCTCAAGCAGCAACAATTCTCAGAGGCGGGTTAAGCGTAGAACTTAATGATATACAGTAATGGGGGCACCCTATATGAAGATGGATTCCAAGGTTGCTAGCACACCTAAGACTCAAACTAAAGTTCACTATAGGTAAAGGTTTTAATAATTGAATCAAAATGTTAAAACTTATATTGTGAAGCATGAACTTCACTCAATTCAAGTCCTTCTCGAGAGGATACTTGGTTATCAGAGTAGATTGCCGATTGCATTTATTTACGTAGATTTTTAAAGGCGTTCCACACCCATCCCTAGTCTGACTTTAGATGAGCATCCTTCTCTGCTCAGGGTTTATCAACGCCGGACTTCCTCAGCATTAGCCTTGGAAGTCTATGAATTGCTCGGATAAGGAGAGGCCACCAAACAAAATGGTTTTCTGCAATGTATCTCAATTATCTCTGCAGTAGAGACAAACATTTCTGATCGAAGTCTTGTCATTCTCCTTCTCTCAACTCGACATGGCACTCACTATCTCAGTTAAGATTCAGTAGCCCAATTAAATTTTCATCTATGCAAGCGATATAGTCACTTTTTTCTACTTGGACAATCGGCAACCTCACAAATAACACCATAGCTCGCTCGGCAAGTGGTACTACTGTGTTGGCTAGTATGGGCGCTACCCATAACCCATGGTTCGTTCACTACCTTAGCAGTGACAAGACTAAAATGTTCTCTCAGTGCTGTTTTAACGTCACTCAATGGTGGTATAGTTCCTGTTCCAAGTTGCCTGTTTGCAGTAGAGTTTATCAGAACAAACTTCCATTCATCTCGGACCCTCAGACAGTTATTCATAGGGGCTCCCACACCTCCTATAAGGATGTCGGGTACCTAGAGTAACCCCTGAGTACCCCCTGATTTAAATACTAGCCACTGGCACAAGTCTGCCATCGCTCACCCCTATATACATCCTGCGGACTGCATGTGTTCAGATGGACAGCAGTGACATATACAGTATAACATGACCGCCTTCAATTTCACAGTTTTGTAAGGCTTTTTGCAACTGTCACCCTTTCCCACCTGTAGCAATCAGCAAATGTGGGAGCGTCAGGGGGGTTTTTGACATCCAAAACGTCCCCCATATGCCTTGTATAACAGCAGTAAGGTTTCAGCTTTCACATAACGTTATGGTAGGGTAACTTGAGGTCCACGATTTTGTACATGACTTAAGGTAGGGTAACAGGTTCCTATGATAGAGCAAATCTCTGCAGAAGTCTGTAAAAAGCCCCTTTGCATCAACAAAGGGTCCTGTATAACAACTGTATTGTTTACACCAGTTCGTATCACTATGCTACTCTTGCGTAGGTGAATGCAGTACATCCGGCGTCGTATATACTGCTTACCAAGTTGTCATAGGACTTTTGAGTTACCAAGACTAGGTGGTTAGCCAGTCTAACCCAGATGGATAGTTACCCTGCCTGAGTGTTGATCCTGGTTACCCTGCCTAGTATGGTTACCCTACCCTCCTATATACCTACGACCCTTTCTTAGTCTATGTACCTCAGGTTGTCTTGGCACTGTTCAGGCCTATGGTAGCACCCCTCGCCATTGCCCTCACAGGCCTCTGGTGTGGCGGCGGTACTGTACACTCTACCAACCGATATGTAAAAGCATTACAGCTTAGCACAGATATAGGACACAAGTCACAAAATATGGTTGAGGTCAGCTCCAAGTGGGAAGCTATTGCCAGGGGAGAACAGCTTCGGAGGCTAAATCTGGCTTTTGCGAGACCTCGAGCTTGAGTGGAGAAACGCAGGCTCAAAGATCTCTTTACCAGAGTCCCAGATGGGACAGGTAGGGGACAGGTTAGTATCACTATAGGAGAGCTGTGCTGCATTATAGCTCCTGCCGGTATGCACTTAGTAGATCCTTGCATCATTAGAGCGATCGAGGCCGAAGAATGGATATGGGCGCTGTTACGATCCTATGCGGTAAGCTGGTTTTGCAATGGGTAACTACTTCTCTTTGGGTTGGATGAATATGACCGGGCCGTTGTTGTAGTCCGGTATAGGGCGTGGCGCTAATCTCAGCCACCAGGGTAGGAGTACTATTACAACGAGTAGTACTAGGCGTATTTCCACTCTTGCTCTTAGGCCTATGTCTACGTTATCTTGATATCCGAACCCTATGGTTCATATCGCACAACGCCAATAGAGGAATGGAGAGGTAAAGAGGTAAAGTAATTGTATAGGAAAGAACTTAGATGGTTGCGTGAAGAGTCCTAACTACAGGCCGCCAAGAGGTCCTTATATAGGCACTCTTCCCTCAACCCTAACCCTGGTGACACATACCTGTGGGTCACATGACATCTATGACTCATAGTGAATCATAGTATGAAATCCATCAGCTGACTCCTCTGAGTCAACTGCGCCGCGTGTCAACCAATCATAACTCATAAAATAAGTCACTGTGCCCTAAAGTGGTCACATGCGCGAAACCCAGCACTCATAGTGTGAGTCATATGCGAAAATCATTACATCATATGACTCACAAATGTGAGTCATGCGCACGATCAACCAATTACAATATAACAATGATTGCACAAGTGTGCATCATGTGAAACCCCATGACTTCTAATGAGTCATAGTGGGAAATATAACAACCTTGTGACTCATAACTGTGAGACATGCAATATCCTGCCTTGCTTGGTCACCAATCGTGACAGGCGCAGAGACGGCTTGTAGTGGTCATCAGTGCGAGGTGTGGACAGAATGGGCCAATCAGCAGGGTAGTCTCTTCTACATTCATCCTTGAATAGTTTATAGGAGAGGGCTTTAGGTATGGATGGTGGGTGGTCAGTACCTGTGCCTGATATGAGGTAAGAATTTATTCAAGAGAGTTTGGCTCCTCCTCTTGCAACCTTAACTATGAGATAACAAATCCTGTAGATGGTAGGGGCTTGGTGCGGACAGCAGGACTAGCTTTGGTGCGTACCAACCGAGGGGGATATAGGTAGCCGTTAGGCTTCAAGGAGGTACTGGGAGGAGTTCTCAGCCTTGTAGGAGTAATAGGATACAACAGAACGGGTCAGGCAAGCTTCTACAGGGTTGATCTCCATAGGGAGCCTGGGAGCTGGAGTTCTAGCATCTTGTATCTATGGGGAAGTCGTGAGTTCAACGGAGTGAGGCAGGCCTCAGAGAGCAGGTTAGACACAGGGGTTGATGAGCGGCAATTGTTCACCCACTATTACACCTTCCATCAAAAGACCTCCTCTTCCTCCACCATGGACCTGTTGGGGATGAGGAACTCAGCCCTATAAGATAGGATAGGTTGGAGCAGGCAATTTGCCAGCCTGGGGTGAAGCTAAGGTACTATACTAATGCCCAGGGGAGAGAGTGAGCTTATTAGACTTAAGGCCTCTTATACTGGACTAGCCTCTTCGAGAAGTGAGCAGAGGTTCCAATAAAGCGGGTGTACTATTATGTTGACTATCAAACTGAAGAGGAAGGATGGAGGATGCTGTCATCAAGAGAGACAGGAACAAGTGCGGTGGGAGAGCGATAGTGTGGGTTGCGATAGTGAAGGAGTTCTGTTTTGGGAACAGAGAAGGACATCTGAGTGGGGAGGCCTTGCAGCAGAAGTGGGTGTAGTAATGCAGAGGAAGATGTGTTTTGCTCAGTTATGACCAATATCCAACACTAATAGTGAAATCAACAACTTAGGAATATATAATCCCTTTGGGAATGGATATGTGTAGGGAAGATACGAGAATATGAAATAACAAAGGGAAGATAGGGGAGTCTTGAGAGTCGCCTGCTTGAACAGGTAATAAAATATTACAAGATCCCCAGAACCCAGGAGGCTTTCTCACTTAGTGGACAAAGAGCTAACCCCAGAAACTATATAAGGAGAACCACCATTAGTGCGTAGTAGGGAAGAGAAAGTACTAGAGGAGAGAGTATCAAAGCCTCTGTTGATGTCAAGTGCTAGGGTACAGGCTTTAAGCCCCTCACATTGTAGTAAGCAGACTTCATGTATGTGGGTTGTGCACACACGTCGAAGATACTGAGTCCCGGAAGTGAGCCACAGTCGTTGAGGTGTATAACGCCCACTATAGGAGCCAAAAGGGAGGAGAATTGGGTGGCCATTATCCTCCCCAGAATCCTGGAGACTGTTTCTAAGAGGACAATTACTCAAAAGGAAGAGGGACACTTGTAATCAGACTTACCAGGAATGGAGAATACGATACCGATAGCCATTTTAAGGGAGGCAGGGTGGAAATTATAGATCAAGAGAGGATACAGGATGGAGGTGGGGATGGAAGGGTTGATATGATTAATCTTTAACCAGATACGTTATGGGATCAGGTCATGGCCGGGGCTGGAGGTGTTGTACGATGGGTGAAGAGCTAGGGAGACTTCCTACTGCTGAAGTACGGGAAATCTCGAAACAGGCAGAGGGTGGACTATGCAAGGTTGGAAATCCTTAGTGGGGAAAAAATAGAGTAAAATGGAGGTGTTAAGCAGAGTAGCTTATAAAGCGTTGGTGAGGCAGGTCAAAAGGTCCAGGTGGCGCCTACTGGCAATACGGCACAGTTATCAAACTGTCTTTTACTCCTCGGAGGAAAGAAAAATATTCAAGTATGATGCTAGGGCGTTTTTTATAGCCTAATTGTATACCAGGCGGAAGGAATGAATGGTATCGGATACAAGTGTGGAGGGAGACGAGTGTGACTACCTTGCTTATTTGTTAAAAGCCTGGTGGAACTGTGACAATTCAGCTGTTCACCAGTGTTTTGACCTGAAGTATTGTGCAAAAGGAAATCTACGTGAACCTCATTCAGGGGTAGTTACAATTGAACATCACAAACCCAATACTGGTCCAAATTGGGTAAAAAAACCCTTACAAATGTTAAGGAAGTAAAGAAGAATGAAAGTATGGTATTTTAGATCTGTGAAGACAACTTAGTGGAATGGCATCCTTGAATTAAAATCCTAAGATTTGGTGTGAAAATAGGAGTCTTGGCATTAAAATGCAACATAAATATACTTCTTAATCAAATAATCTATAATATTACTGAATTATGAATATTGAACTATTGGGGGTAAGTGAGACAGATGACGACAATCAGCAACCGAAGCAACTTTGGTATAATTCCCAGTATCAGCAATCAAATACGGCAGAGTCGTGCTGCAGGCTACCAAGATGAAAGACTAATATATGTTATTTCTTGTAACAGGCACTCTCCTGTGTGAACGGTTATACAATAGAGCATAAGCGGTAGCCTGCTATCGCTTTGGTGTCTAAGGGAGACCTGCTGAGAGGTGAAGACAAAAGGAGTACAATAGAAAGGTTTATAGAGCGAAGGGGAATAATAGGATCACCGTTCAACCAAGTGTATTCACTGTCTAGGTATCTCTCTCAAGTCTGATATCTCCTGCTAGCCAGGAGACCACTCTTAAATACATGAAATCTTTCCTGCAAGAGCTGAGGCTCTGAAAACCTGCAGCCACTATAATTACTGGTGAGTGTACAGCTACCAGAATCCTGTGGCCCTGCCGGAGTCCTGGAAAGCCTGGGGCTTTCCCACAATACTGCCTCTATCCTACCACTGGTATACATGACCTGTTCCTGCCCTAGGAACTCCAGGGGCACTATCCTGCCGATCCTCCAAAGCATACAGTAATAAGTGTGCCGGAATCTAGAGATTCCGGGAGGGAAATCAAATACAAAAGAAATCAAATCAATTGAATGTAATCTGACAAAGGAAAGGCTAACAAGAGTGGTAATAGAGGTAGTAGAATATGTACACATGTTACATTCCCCAAATCTGAACAAAACTTATCTTCTCCTAAGGCCATAGGCTTTATCGCCGCTCTCCCAAGGCCAGAGTATAGAATCATCATCAGTGTTGAAGTAGCTATTATCTGAGCCTGCAGAATCGTGTTCCTCATCGTTATAGGGCTGCCAGAAATCGATGGGTACTATGGTTCTTGGGCAAGGGATTGTAGAGACTTCCATAGGCTCCCAAGAGGTCCTGACATAGTGGGAGGTGATCTTAGGCATCTGATCTGTGCTGTGGATTTCTTTCCAATATTCTGCTATGTGTTCCATGAGTTCTCCAGGTTCTCGATACGTTCTCTAGAGTCATCTGTCCTTTCATACCCTTTCCAGTGTACCAGGAACTAGACTATGTTATTCTGTAGGCCATAATCCAGTATCTCCTCTACTTCCAATTCATCTGCATTGTTGATAAGTATAGGGGCCGGCCTATCCTTTCTCCTGGATGCAAATCTATTGAGATCTTTCTCATGGTATTCCTTGAGGTATGAGATGTGAAAGTATGGCTTCTGGCGCTCCATTCTCTTAGGCAATTCAAGCTTGTAGTTATCACTACTAGAGTCATTCTCTAGGACCTTAAAGGGTTCAAACCAGCGAGGCTCTAGCTTCTTGGATCGTCCAGGGGCAGATGTGTAAGGGTGTCCTCTAACAAGAACTCTGGTGCCAATGTTGAATGGTCTTCGATTGGGGCTCCTCTTTTTGTCTGCTTGCACAGTCTGCCGGAATGTAGCATGCTTTCTGGCTATATCAACTTCCGTCCTGTTGGCTTCATGGGCATTCAAGATCTCGTCCACAGCTTGTACTTTGCTGGCGGATCTGAGGACAGGATTGAAGAGCTTCCAAGGGCGTCCATAGAGTGCTTGGTATGGAGATATTCCTAAGGATTCATGGGGGGCGCCATTCATGGCTGCTGCTATCGCTGGGAGGGCATTGAACCAGTTGTTCTGTCTTTTGTTGATGAAGTTTCTCATTATCTGTTTAAGGGTGCGAATCCGGCACTCTACCTGGCCATTGGTTTAGTGGTAGTACTGAGTTGCCATCCAGACCTGGATTCCCATTGACTTCATTATCAGAGACCAGAACTTGGAGGTAAAGCGGGAGTCTTGGTCCAGTACTATGCTTAGGGGATGTCCATGAACATCAAATATCGTCTTCTGGAGCTTGCTGAATACTTCTTCAGAGGTGGCAGAGTCCTGAGGTGGTATAAGATGAATGTAGGAAGTAAAGCGATCGATAATAACCATGATAGTTGTATGGTTGTTTGATTTGTTGAAGGAACCAGCGAAATCGATGGCAAGGGATTGGTAGGCTTCTTCTGGTGCTGGCAGGGCTAGAGATCTACCTGCCAGAAGTGTGGTTGGCTCCTTGTTGATCTGACATTGATCACATGAGCGACAGTAGGCTATGAAGTCCTGGCGCATCTGAGGCCACCAGAAGAAACAAGTGGCGTACTTGTAGTACTTGTGAGCTGAGAAGTGACCTAGGCCTTCATGAACTGTTTTGAGGATGAAATCCCAGAGGCATACTCCCCTTTCCAAGGGTCCCATAGGGATATAGATGTTAGAGTAGCCGTTGGTATTGTCAGCTATGGGGAGGCCATCCTGGATTGAATAGTGTAGCTTGTCAGTGGTCTCCAGGACTCGCGGGAAAAGAGTATCATTCTGGAGAGCTTCAATGAGAGCAGGGCAGAATTTTCCCATGAGTGATGAATGGAAGGTACCAAGGAAGGTCTGAGCCTTATCAGTTTCTGTAGAATTCCAGAAAGCTTCAGGATCACTATAGAGGGGTCTAGAAGCTGGCGAAGCTGGTGAAGACGGAGGTGGGGAGGCTGGAGTTAACATATCTGCAAGTCTGAGGTATTTGTGTCCTGGTGAGGGTAGGGATATAGAGCTATTGTTTGATGGAGGGGGGCTACTGTCCATTGAGGTATCTGATGTTACTTTCACTTTCTTTACTTGCTTTCGCTTTTCAGGGTCCTTGGGGAAGTATCCATTGGCTTCCTTGCTGTCTCTGTGTATAAGGCACAGGTCATCATAGCTGGCAGTCCAAGAGAGCGCTGAATGGCTTCGTTCCTTTCTAGTCTGGTGAAGGTTCAAAGTAGCTTTGTCTCCCCAAGAGTTGCCTGCCTGGATGCTATTATTGCTGCTGCTAGCGCTAGTCTTGCGCTTTTTGGAGCGCGTGACTGCATTGGCTGCTATCTCTTTGATTGCTAGGTAGTCAGAGGAGGAGCGGTAGATAGATTCGCGAGTTGTGAGGGATGGAGAGTGCTGTGTTTCTTCAATGGTTTCCATTTCGCTAACAGAATCTAGGCTGTAGTATGAGGAAGATGTGTTGTTGGTTTGAATATGATTGGAGTTGTGGTTCTGGAGATGTGAATTTTTGGAGGTGGGGTCCTGTACTATTATATCTTCAGGCCCTGAATTGTTTTCATGAACTCTGGATAGATAGTCTGCCAGAAATTTCAAAGCTCCAGGCATGTATTCTATTATAAAATCAAAGCGGCTAAGATGCATTATCCATCTCTGCTGCTGCTCACGGTGATTCTTCTGTGTCATGAGCTTGGTTTGACTCTCATAGTCAGTAACTATGGTGAATTTTGTGTGGGACAATAAGAGGGCGAATGCTTGTACAGCCTGAAGTATTGCAAGCGCTTCCTGTTGGTGGGTGGGGTAGTTACTCTGAGAGGCTGACAGTTTCCTGGAATGGAATGCTGCCAGTCTGGCTGTATCTCTGATTGGTCCTTGGCCTATCCAAGCGCCACTG
This sequence comes from Tuber calosporum, assembly GCA_003316355.1. Taxonomy (NCBI): domain Eukaryota; kingdom Fungi; phylum Ascomycota; class Pezizomycetes; order Pezizales; family Tuberaceae; genus Tuber; species Tuber calosporum. Next base: position 12,891 of record QFET01004206.1, read on the forward strand.
CCGGTAGGAGATGTAACGGTGAATAGCCAGATTGGTTCTGGGTTGGTAAAGTCAATAGGTTTAAGAGTTTGATGATTTTTCGCCGCCTTTTTCACTGCTTGAAAGGCTGCATCCTGCAAGTCTGTCCATATCCATTCTGCATCGCCGGTAAGTTCTGTAAGTGGTGCAGTAATGGTGGGGATGTGTGGGAGGAACTGGGAGATATAATTAACCATCCCACTAAAGCGCTGAAGTTCCTTTCTCTTCTGAGCTCTTGTCCAGTCCTCAACGTTTCTGATGTTCTCTGGTGCTGGGTGAATGCCTTTATCATCAATAAGGTGACCTAGTATATCAAGCTTTTGTGCAAAGAAGATACTCTTCTTTGGGTTAGCATATAGCTGCGCTTTTTGCAGTTTCTGGCAAATAGCTTTGATATGCTTGATATGGTCTTGGTGTGTATCGCTATATATCAGGATATCGTCAATGTATACCCATATAAAGACTCCTAACTCTTCTGATAGTGTATCTTCCATGACTGTCATGAAGGTTCCTGGCGCATTTGTGTCTTCTTGCAGCATTACTTTGCAGGCGAACCCTCCAAAGGGTGTCTTGATAGCGTTATACTTGTCATCCACAGGCTCAACCCTGGTCTGAAACTAGGCATCACTGAAGTCTGTCTTGCTTCGGAATTTGGCTCTGCCCACAGTGTTGTATATGAGCTGCTGATTAGGGATTGGGGCTTGGTACTTCTTAGTGTTCTTATTCCTATAGTGAAGGTCCACTAATGGTCTTATCCAGCCATTAGGTTTCCCTTGAATGAACATGCTGGCGCCTCCAGGAGTTTGTAATCTGTATAGTATCCCTGCCCTGATTTGCTTCTCTATCCATGCCTTGAATTTAGGGATCAATTTTATGGGGGTCTTTAAGGTTGGCATCTTGACATAAAGGTCTGGGTCCTTGATCATGATCTGGTGGTTAAACCACCACAATGGTGGTAGGATTTCTGGTATTTCTGTGACAAAAACCTAAGGGAACATCTTGCGATTTCTGGTATGTCTTCCTGTTTAGCCATCGCTGAGCGATGCTGGGTGCTGTTCCCATTGCAGTTTACTCTGACTTTGTGGTCAGGGAGGTAGAGGGTATTTTTCCTGCAGTCTATGACTGCTCCAAAGCGTATGAGGTCATCCATACCGAGTAGTATATCATAATCTGATACTGGAGTGACACTCATGTGTACCTTGGGTAGCTTCATCCTGCCAATTTTGATAAGTGTGATGCAGGTGTGTTTGATGCTTGATCTGGATCCTTTGACAGCCATTTTGAGCATTGTAGGCGTCTTCTTATTGGTATAAGGGAGATGGTTTGTTGTAACGAAGCAATTGCTGATTAGGGTACCGCCAATAGTTCCAGTGTCAGTTAGGACCCAAGCGGGTTTCTTGTTGACTAGCATTGTGAATTCTAATGCTTGGAATAGCCTGGCCGCTTCTGTGGGGGTGCCAACAGTAGTCTTGTAGGTTATGATGGTATTCCTTCCATCCAACTCTTCTGTGTAATCGCTCTCTGTCTCATAGTGCTCTTGATCGCTATCTGGAGTATCCTGGGTGACAGTGACATGATTGGACTTGATTTCCTTCTTTGGACAATCATTGGCCATATGTCCTGCTTCTCCATAGTAGTAACAGGCTCCTTCTCTCTTGTGTCGATCCATTTCCTGCTTGCTTGGCTTCTTATGCTTGGGAGGGGTCGATTTTCTCACTGGAGCATTGCCTTTTCCTGCTGGCTTGTAGCTGGTATATTGTGGAGAGTTCTTAGCTTTGTTTGGCTAATTTCCGGAGGTGCTGGAGGAGCTGCCGCTACTCGCATAGGCTCCTGTCTTGAACATCGTTGCATTATATCTTTCTGCCAATTGGACTACTTGATTCCAGGTATCGGTATCTCTAATCTGTGGTTCCACATTTCTTCTGAGCCTGAGATCCATGGCATCCAAAAAGCGTTGTCTTTGTGCATAGTCTGATATTGAGTCTCTAGGCAGTGTTCCTCTTAGGTCTTCTAGTTCTCCTGCAATCTTGGAAATTCTCGCTAGCTTGGCTCCTGAGGACTGTTGTATCATCTGCCATTTGAGGTACAGGTCATCTGTGTTGGTTGATGCTTCAAAAAGCTGCTTAAAGCGATTCTTGAATTCTTGGAGGGAGGGTTGATTGTCTTCAAACTCATCCATGAGGTTGAGGTATGCACTATGTGCTCTCTTTTCTGTATAGGCGCCATAGTAGTCCACTACATCCTCCGTGTCATCAAGGACATCATACTTGGATAAGTGGTTCTTAACCTCCCTAATCCAGTGCTTGAGCTTGTGTGGTTGTATGTCTTCACCTTCTCCACTGAGTTTGGATGGTTGTGGAAGCTTGATCTTTAGTTTCCTGGGTTGGTCTGGAGCATCAGCCATAGTCCTAGATGCTGGCGGAGGTGCTGGCATGTGTCTGGGAGTTTCTGGTTCTTTCCCTTTTCCCTGAGGTAGTGGTGGTGGTCTAGAGGGTCTTGGGGAGTCTGGAAATCCGCCAGGTGGTGTCTCGCTTCTTGAGGGTACTGCAGAGTGTGGTAGGGTTCCAAAGACTGTCTCCAAGATGCTTCTGGTTCTTGGTCTCAATTCCTGAGCTGTCTCTGTTCTCTGGGTTTCTCTTTGGAGGTATTGCTCTGCTGTAAGGTCCTCTTCTGAGTCTGTATCAAGGTCTCCTGGTTGTAGGAAACTTTGTTTATGTATAGGTGTATCGTCACCTTCTCCTTCTGAGTCTGTGTCTAGGTTATTCCCAAGTCTGCAGGGAGTCTGGATATCCTTCCAGACCTAGTGGTCTGACTTCTTCTGTCTGTAATGATGAATGTAGCACTAGAGCCAGGAGTCTCTCCCTGCCACTCCTGCTTCTAACTAGTTATCAAGAAAAGGGAAGGGTGATCAATCCTATCCACTGTTCTCAATCCTGAAAACCAGATATCACCTGCTGAGGCGAAAAGAATTTAACAGGCGCTATGCTGTGTGAACGGTTATACAATAGAGCCTAAGCGGTAGCCTCCTATCGCTTTGGTGTCTAAGGGAGACCTGCTGATAGGCAAAGACATAGGGAGTACAATAGAATGGTTTATAGAGCGAAGGGGAACAATTGGATCGCCGTTCAACTAAGTGTATTCACTGTCTAGGCATCTGTCTCACGACTGATGTCTCCTGCTAGCCAGGAGACCACTCTTAAATTCATGAAATCTTTCCTGCAAGAGCTGAGGCTCTGGAAACCCGCAGCCACTATCATTACCAGTAAGTGTACAGCTACCAGAATCCTGTGGCCCTGCTGGAGTCCTGGAAAGCCTGGGGCTTTCCCACAACTCTGCCTCTATCCTACTGCCGATATACATGACCTGTTCCTTCCCTTGGAACTCCTGGGGCACTATCATGCTGATCCTCCCAAGCATACTGTAATAAGGGCACCGGAATCTAGAGATTGTGGTAGGGAAATCAAATACAAAGGAAATCAAATCAAATGAATGTAATCTGACAAAGGAAAGGCTAACGAGAGTGGTAATGGAGGTACTGGAATATGTACACATGTTACATTTCTGAACCATTTGGACAGGAGAACTTGACTCTGAATATGATAGAATCCAGTGCTGACAGGGCAGCAATGTCGGAGCTTTAAGGTAAATATGCATTCATACTTATCTAAAGTATATACCTATCAGTTGAATGGAAGCTAACACTCTTATATGACCCTAATTAGGAGTCAAAGGTCCTCACACTCAGCCTGGAAGAGGTGGAACTATGCATGTTCGACAAACTCAGTGGAGATAAAACACACTTTAAAAAGCAACTAGCTTTGATTAGCTCTATGATTCAGATCGACCTATGGGACGAAGTACCAAGAGTGGTTAAAGTTGATGGGCCAGTAGTGGGTGAGAACCTAGTGGCTTCAGAAGAGGAAGATGAAGAGCGAATATGGGATAGAGTGATGTAGTTGTGGAAGGGCTAGAGGAAGTACGTGAAGAGGAGGAGGATGAGGAGGAATATCAACAGGAAGGATCTCAAGGGGAGGAATATGAGGAGGAACACTTAGAGGGTGAAGAGGAAGAAGAAGAAGATAATAGTAAAGAGATGGATACTGAAGAGGAGGGGAGTTTAGCTAAAGCAACTGCCAGCTGGCCAGTACTATCGAAGTATGAGGCCACTCGATTCAAGTATCGTACTCTTACTAAAGGTTTGTTTCTGTTCTAATGCCGAATTAGACAAAGCTAACCTGTCTATTAGGAATATATGATATGCGAATGGTGTTGAACTCTTAAAGGAGACAGCCAACGGGTCAAGATCTTGAAAGTCATATTCAAGTTCTTGAGTTCGTTCAATTCCAAAGATATGGACTGCAGAAGTCTGTCAGGAGCAGAACTCGCAAACTGGCAGCCTCAATAATTGCAGCAACTAGTGCTCATGGAAGACTTGTTCGCGATAGTATTATCCAAAATGAAAAGGCTTGGATCAAAAGCCGCCAGTTAATATTATCATATTAAGGCAAATCTCAAATGCTTTACCGCGTAATCAATGATGAAGGAACAAGGCTAGCCATTCGTGAATATCTGGCTGGTACTGGTGAGCGGGTTACTGGCCAAAATTTGCTTATGTAATTTCAACCCATTAGCTAACTGGAGTTCTTCCCTTTGAGGAGCAGCCCAGGTTAAACATTCCGCCTTTGCCAGATATGCCAGAAATTAAAGCCTAGTTAGCCGAACTGGCTAATCAACAAGAAGCGATCACAGATACACTAATAAGTCACAAAGCTGTTCAATGGCTCCATAGTTTGGGTTACAAATTTCGTGATGTGCGAAAAGGAGTTCACAAGGATGTCAGCAAGCTAGCTGATGTAGGTGCTTAAAGGCAAGAAGTGTTTTTGCCAGCCCTCAAAGCTTTGGAAGATCAGATGGTAAACTGGGAGCTGGTTGAATCTAATGGTTGTGAGAAGCTTCAGATTATATATCCAACAAAGATGCCAACTGGTATAAGACCAATTGTGCTTATTGTCCATGATGAGTCTAAATTCTATGCCCATGATTGTCGTTTCAAAATATGGATCAAAGAGGATTGTGTTCCTTTAAAGAAGAAATCACAGGGCAAAGGTATCATGGTCTCAGATTTCCTTACACCAGGAGGACGCCTACGCATTCCTCAAGATATTGATCCAACCTCAATGTCCGATTACAGAACATCAAATGAATGGCCTAAGCATCTTGACCCACATCTTGCGACTTGCTCAATTGAATATGGTGGTAAGACATGGTGGGATGGGAACCAATTAGTTGATCAGGTTTTGAAATTGGCAATTCCACTCTTTAAGAGTACCTTTCCTAACTGTCAGGCTTTATACATTTTGATAATGTGACCAGTCACTAAGTCTATTAAAAGAATGCATTAACAGCTTCAGAAATGAATGTATACCTGTCACAAATCGTGACCTAGCAATATGGAATGTTTCACATGACTCACGATTTGTGAGATCATTTATGATTATGATGTTTGAGTTGATTTATTGTTTCATGACTCACGATTGTGAGGTCATATGATGTTATGACTTTTGCACCTGACCACAAGTATGAGTCAGGGGTGTCACGCATGTGGCGCGATTAGCGCACATGAACTTTTATGGAAATTGGATACTAAGGGGATTGTATACTATGACTCAAATTGTGAGTCATAGGACGTTTGTTATACTAAGACTCAAACGGCAGTCATAGTAAAGAGGTGACTCATAGTAAAGTCACCAGGGTTAGGGTTGTGGGAAGAGCGCCTATATAAGGAGGGTCACGGACACAGATAGCTAGCTCTTCACGCAACCACCTAAGTTACTTCCTATGTTATATTTTACCTATTAGTTCAATCTATACTCTACTCTTACGACCATCCGTTTACATCACCGACCGAAAGGTGATTCAGAGAACGTATCGCCAGGAAGCAGTCGCAAGGGCTAGGAGTGAGAGGACTCAGCGTTCCCTAGGCGACATAAGG
>QFET01004208.1:0-24706 GCA_003316355.1 Tuber calosporum
AGTACTATAAGAAGCAGAACCGGAACCAGAAAAAGAGCAGACAGACCCAGTCTCGTAGGGGAGAGAAGGTGAAGGTGAAAATCTCCGACCTCGTACTTGAACCAGCCCAAAGTTCCCGCTGTCATCGTTATGGGTTTTCCGAACCCTTGCTCAGCCCGGGATAGACCAGACCCACGGATAGATTAAAAACCACTTCAAATAGAGGCCTGAACAACCCATGTCGGTTGTTTTTCTCAAAATGGGAGGAACTATGGGCAACCTTCTTGAAATGGATCGCTGTGCCCCCACGGTGCCCAAAACAGGGAAACCCAGCCCAGTCAATTCCCAAGAGCTCAAAATATGATGATTCGTGTTTCCACAGGCCTGTATCGGGGACGATGATCCATTAGATTGGGCACGGCACGGTCACCCAAGCATCATAGCTGCATAGCTGTCATAGCGTTCACGCAAACTGAGGAGGAATGGTGGGAAAAAAAGAAAGGAAAAAAAAGAATAATAACAATAATAAAAATGAGATGTTAGGAGAAGGTGATAAAAAATGAGAGAAGGTAAAAAAGAAGAGAGGAGAATGAATGGAGAATTAAAGGGATAAAAAGAGGATTGAGGGGAAAATGACAAGGAGAGGAAGGAAGGAAGGAAGGAAGGAGTATGAGGCCAATTGGGAACTCTATTTGTCGTGGGGTCAACCCACACCCCATCCGTCGTTTACCAAGGAGAAAGAGAAAGAACAGAACACACAACGTTTCTGGAAATTAACATACAGCACGTCCTGGGGCAGGTCTTTTCCTTCCGGAGAGCCCGTTCTGGAAGGACTGAAATATCGGTTTGCCTTTTTTTCACCGCAGGTCCAGATAGAAGTTCAAAGAGCCTAAGTGAACTTTATCCGGAATGAGTTTCCATACCCACCCCACCCCATGGTTGCCTGCTTCGCTTCTCCTCTCGCCAGCTTTTGCCGGCTTTGCTCGCTCACACCGTGCTGTGCTTTGCTGTGCTGCCGCTGCTTTTGACACTATATCTCACTCAATTCCTATATCCAAAGGAAAGAAAAAAGCCAACTGGCTATACCTTTTTGTGGAAGTTTTTCCAGTTCTGCTTGATTGATCGGGTTGGGGGGCAAGAGGCTGTTTGTATTGTGCGTGATGAGGTGCGTGTATGGTAATTGAGTCGTGTACAGTATTGGATGGGATGGGGCGCAACCATCGTATCCTGCCAGTCTGTCTGCTGGAGCTTGGGAATTTGGGGAAAAGCCACGGCATGATCACTTGCCCCATTCAAAAGAGAATGTCTTTCCGAAGCATCCCCAAAGAAATAGAGGAACGAAAGGGACCCCAACAACAGCAGCAACTACTGCACTGTACCAGCCTTCTCAACCCCATACCACATCATAACCCGTACCTCTACCAGACCTTTGCATCATGGGTATGATAGAAGGGGGGGACAGTTCGGGGTTTCTGGTATGGTACAGTCTAGTCCCGAACCTGGCTGTGTGAAACTGACACCAAACAAGAAAGAAAAGGGAAGGAAAAGAAAAAAAACCCATAATAATATGAATGCCTCCCAACCCTCCCACCTATTTGAAATTCCTGTGATCAAGGTTTTCTCAGGCAGAATGAGCCTGTCTGAGGGCAAATCCTGGAGGATGTTTTAATGTGAAGTGCCGCTCTGTTGTCCACGATCCCTCGGACTTGTCCTCAACCCTCCGGCTGTGGTGATGAAGAGCTCACCCAAGTAGGGGCGGCCGAGAATCGGATAGGTTATTTTCCAGGCTTTCAAATTGATCTAGAATACTAACTTTACCTCTGGGGAAGCGCGTGTGACCCGGCTACCATCGTAGAGAGCTGCTTGTGCCCAGAGGAAGTCTTCCCTGTCGATCGTGCAGCCATCACGCACTACGCCCTCCCCTTCCACGGCAGGGAATGTGCGCTTGTTCGATATGGGGCCCGTCTCCGAATCATAACAGTAAGCTACGATGCTGTTAGTTGTAGTTGGAGAGTGGTGAAGCACATTGTCTTTTCATCAGGGCTCCCTGTCAAGAGTATCTCTTTCAGCACTATGAACTAAACCAAAAAAAAAAACTTGATTCAAACTCTAATTTTTCCGCCAGAGCATTCTCCATTTCCCACAGCCAGCTGTGGGACCACTGGTAATTGGGTGGGGCTATGGCTTTTTCCTTCTATTTTTCCCATGGTGAAGTGGAGTCTTATGATACAGCCCATGCTGTTGGGAATGGGAACATTTACAATCGTTCGATGGAGCGTCAAACCAGGATCGAGGCGAAACACACATCCTGTAATATTTCGGTCATAGTTATTTTATCGATTTGTTACCCACGCCAGCCGAAGATGACATGGAGAGGATGTCGAAGAAATGAACCAAACAACGGCGCACCTTCTTGGTGTGGCTCTCCCACACCAAAGCTCAAGAGGAGTCAGTCACTCCCATTCGAAAAGATGGGTGAGAGGGGATAATAGTTTGTTTTGATTCCTCATTTATGGTTCCTGCCCGGAGGGGGCCTTTTGTATTAACCGCCACGTATTTGGATCTACTTTGGGTCTCAGCGGAGCCGTTTTGTGTCAGGCCTGTGGGAAATGCAAACCTCATCCTGTGGTGACATGCGGGTCAGTTGAAATCTTCATTCCGAAACAAAAAAGGCATCATCATAAACACGGTTGAGGTCGGGTGAGCAAAGCAAGCAAGCAGTAATAACAAAACAAGCCTGTCGGGGTTAGCCCTTCCGCCTTCCCGGCATAATCGTATGCCTTCTTGACGTACTTCAATTCGCCCGTCGCCTTGTTGGAGATGGCAAAAGCAGGTTTTGCAGCAACGATATATTCTCCCTCATGACCCTCTATGCCTGCAGTGATACTTCATCCCACGTCGGCGTCAGCACCAGCATCGATGTCATTTGTTCGATTGGAGAATGGGGTCGTCAAGGATTTGGTCTCAGCCAACCGGATGTTCCACCTTTGTTACTTTGTAAGAGCTTGGTCCCACTTCGGGGTTGACTGAGTGTCAATGAAGCGCAACCCACCGGTTCCCTCGGGGTAGGACGGGCCTTCGCCCGATTGGCATTTCGGGGGGAGGTAAGACTGCCTATTCGTCAGAATGCTATCCAACTTGGGCCCTCAGGGCATATATTGAATCTTGGTTCACTTGCCTTGTCAACAGTGCACGCCTTGAACCCCAACATCCCTGAAGGAGGTGATGTACGGTACGTCTCCTCGAAGGAACGGAATGCCACTTTATAGGGTTGTTTTTTCTTAGAATCGGGGTTTATATATGTATTCATTTTTGCCTTCTACGCTTGTTTGCGGGTAGAATTGTTGGCAATCAGAGCATCGGAGTAAGTATATAGCTTCCCTCCTCCTTTACAGCATGCCCAGAAATCCAGGTGTTTATGCTGCGAGGTGTAGTAGACAATCTGGTGGGATGTGAAATTTGGCTCCGCGCCGGGCTCAACCAACGCACACCACACTTCCATCAGGCTGGGAGCTGGTTATCCGAAACAGCGCCAAGATTCCTGTCTGCCTCACCTTCCAGAATTCGGAAGGTGAGATAATAACTCCAGCAGAAGAATCCCACCAGTGAGCCCCATTCCCGGGCAAAGATGGGGTGCTATCAACACACTGGAGCATTGATATTGGCAATCTACCAGTGTTAGGATCTCGAACCTAGATGCTAGAGATGTCCATAATCGGTGGGCTAGGGATAGTGCTTGCGCTGTCATTATGAGTTAGTCCTAATCAGGTTGACCCTGTCCAATTCAGCACACACACAGTGCAATCGGTTCAGGGCAGGTTGGTTCCAGAGGGCCGGAGGGAAGTACTCTGTTGTTCGTACCTCTGAGGTACAGCTCAAAAGTATAAAGTGGCACAGTTGGCCACCCGCTAATTCCACCCCCGGATCAATTTCCCAGTATCTCCTCTCTCATACTCTAAATCATAGCGCGTATCGGTACCAGAGAGTGGATCATGGAGGGGAGCTAATTGCTTACTCCTGGTACCGACCTAATTGTTGGCCGGGTACTGAATTATACTTCTATTTTGAATTATACTCGAACTTTTTTTTTCTTTTTATCAGTATGATATTAGTATTAGTATTAGTATTGGTATTATTGTTGTTGCTATTATTAGTCTTATTGGTATTATCATATTTTGCAGCTCGAATGATGGTAATAATAATAATAATAATAATGATAATGCCGTTGTTATTATTATGATATTATTCTCTCCATTCCTAAATTCCGGCCCCATCGCAGGGTTTTCTTTTCCTTCTCAGATGTGCAAGTGCGAAAGACCCCACATCGAGCTTACGCACACCAAGTTCCACAATGCACTCATATATACTCCCGTGCTTTTCCATGCACAAAACACGTAGGTATCATATATTCAGGGATACACCCGCTGTCTGGCTGTTGGATCGACCGCTGGTGCCTAAAGTCTCCACCCTAGGTTACAGAACAACTTTATAGTTTACTTGCCTTGAATATTTGGCTGACTCTTAGCTATGATAGGATGCATGCCACCTCCTCTTCAACAAGTCAGCTATCATATATGCTTTATCCATTGACAATTCTATGATTCCCTTTACAAACGCGGCGGTGTATACTGCATATAATGCCGATGGCTGTGACAACAAGCTTCTTGGCCACCAGTTCGTCTGGTCATGAGTGAGCCACTGCGGTATCAGACTCGAGTATAGGTGGGTGGTAAGAAAAAGGAAAGAAGAAGAAGAAAAAAAAAAAAAACCCCGTGCCCCAGACCTGTGAACCTTGGTGTAAAAACAAATATCATAATTATTATACCTCAATTGGAACCGGACTTGTCGTATCACTCGCCTTTACCGGCCCGGGTCCTGTGCTTCGTTGAAAATTTCCAGGAACCTCTCGTAGCCCCGGCTTCTGGTGCGCTGGTAAAGTACTTATACACGTTATACGAGCCCATCACCTATTTCGAGAAATGCTCTAGCCCACTTGTGACCAGCGCAGCATCAGCTGCTCGAGTAAGCAGTGGTGTAGACACGTATAGTATGAACCAATACATTTGATAATAAGTAGCACTGCTGCGGAACGGTCCGTATGAGCAATCGGAAGAGTGGTCGGGTCTTACGGTGCTCCAGCCTCCTCCAGGTCGTAGCATCCGCCCTCGGAGGAATCACGGAGGCGTATTGACTCGAGTAGTAGGGGCGAGTAGATATACTAATAGGTTGCAGCAATATATGTTTCCGGCATGCAGTGTGTAAACTATGATACGATACCTGTCATATCTGATTCTCCCCCAGACCAACCATGTACCGCAAAAAATTCGTGGAATCCATGGTTAGAGTGCTTGTGATGGAGGCGGGGTGAAATGTTGAGATGAATAGGGGCAGTATAGGCCTACCAAAGAACCCTGTATTTGAATTGGCCAAAGGCTATTTTATACTCAAAGGAAAATGCTTTCACCCGTTTACGTAGTTTCCTCCACAGGCCCTTGTGTTCTGAAGGCGTATTACTGTACTCGAGAAGCAGGGTCACCGCAGGAAGGAAGAAACCTGAACAATAAACCAGAATGTCAGATCATACGTTGGCCTGGAATGGCACTTATTTTATTTTATTTTATTCTTTGCATAGACATCAATCCCCCCGCCTGTCCCAATGCCTCCCTCTTTCCCGAGCGCAGCACAAATCAGCCCGCCAGCCCACAATAGATTTAGTTTGATAGGCTGGCGGGGTTGCGAATATCAGTTAATGAGATTCGGCACGAGTACAAGTCACAGGGGGGAGATGTTTTCGTACGGGACAGGATTATTTGGCGGGTTAACCTAAATTAACCGTGCGAAAACATCTCCCTTGGTGCTTGTACGAGTACATTGAGTGGGCTGATCTTGAATCGTGGTAGGAAATGCTAATGCTCCTTAGGAGCCTTTTGTCTCTAGATGCGGGGATTGCGGGCTAGCGGAGATGATAGATATCGAGAGTTTTTACGGCACTGTAGCTCCTTGTTCAAAGATCCAGTGGAGTTTGATTTGGCGTGGATATGTCACCGCTTTGACAACTTTATAGGGGACTGAAATCCCACAGCCTCATAGCCGAAAGGAGGTGCCAGAAATAAACAGCAAACATTCACATAGCAAAACTGTGTGGATACACAATAAGACGCAGAGTGAATCATTTGAGAGAAGTTGACAGGCAAAAAATCTCATGCCCTATCATTCGCGATGAAAAAGGGCCACCCGCCCGCCCATCACCTTGGTGCATTCAACCTCCTTCTCTCTACAAGCGGGTGCCGAGATTGACTATAGCACGGCCAGCTTGTCAACAACTTGACTTTCCCGGAAGGCTTACTCGGATAAGAGGAGACAACTCACCATACACGGCTTTAGCATTAGTGTACGCTGTCAGAGCATACTCCCCAAGCTCGGTTCCGATGCCTGATTGCTTCACACCTCTACGATCAAGAACGTTAGCCAGCATACTCACCTTAGAGTGAGGCAGTTCCGCAAATGGATCCAGCCACAGGCTTTATGCCTTGTCTTGAACACGCGAGAGGTACAGTATCTCCCGTGAACCTATCGTTATCTCGCATTCTAGGTGAACACAGTGATCGACCCAGAATTCTTGAGAATTCTAATGAACCCGGGTAGTTACAATTGGATGGGCCGACGTGGCTTAAACGCATATTGTTGAAGGCACATCCACCAGTATGTCCATCCCAATAGCGAAGGAAGAGAAAAAAAGAACTTACCCAAATGGGACAGCGTAGTGACTGTCTTGAGAACTATGAAAGGGTTTAGTTGTATAAGTTGGACAGGATGTATAGGACTACCTGTTGATCCAGACCATTCCGGCTTCAATCTTTGCAGCGACCCTATGGGCCTTCGCGATGTTGCTGGTGAAAACAGAAGCTCCCAGTCCATAACTAGTACAATTTGCAGATCTGATAGCTTCATCTTCAGTACTGAACTTACGGATTGCAAGGAAGGGTCCAAAGACTTCCTCTTGGTAGATTTTATAGTGGTCCTTCACGTCACTGAAGATGGTAGGAGTGATGAAATATCCCTTATCTCCATGCTTAGTTCCGCCACAAACAAGAGTGGCTCCTTCGGCTTTACCAGCCTCGATATAAGAGAGAACACGTTCGTATTGTTGCTTCGTTGCTTGAGGCCCTTGGAAGGTTGCCTCGGAAAAAGGGTCTCCAAGTATTGATACCTTCTGGGTTTGGGCTTTAATTTCTTGGATAAATTTATCGTAGATGGTATCCTGAACGAGAATGCGAGACGTAGCAGTGCAGACCTGACCTGTATTGCCTGAAAAGGTTAGTTGAAGGACTTGCCATTTTTCCTCCTGTTCGGGATGGGAAGGTAGAAGAAGCGCTACATACTCATTATCCCGGAATGCCCCCATTTCACTGCTTGTTCTAAGTCAGCGTCGTCGAAGACAATCAACGGACTTTTTCCTCCGGTCTCCAAAGTGCTAAAGAAACGTTACCACGGCAAGATGATGGCTCCAGGAAGATAGCTTACATGTTTTTAAGATTTGCACTAGCAGCTTTCATAATCGATTTGGCAGTAGCGGTCGATCCGGTGAATGCAACTTTATCAATACCTTCGTGGCCAGCAATGGCTGCGCCAGCAGTTCCCCCGTACCCAGAAAGTATATTGACAACACCTGGAGGGAAACCAGCCTCTTTTATCAATTTGCCAAGGTAGAGGACAGAGAGGGGGGTTTGCTCAGCCGACTTTAGGACGACTGTGTTTCCGGTTGCCAATGCAGGTCCGAGTTTCCAAGCTGCCATCTGCTGAAGTTAATAGAAGAATATTGGAGGGTAACTAAAGCCTATCATACCACCAAAGGATAATTCCACGGGATGACTGATATTTGTGTTAGTAAATTCTTGTGGGATACGGTTAGACCTTACTTTGCCCACTGTTGGAATCATAGATTAGCACTCGTCTCAGGGATAGAAGAGTATCAACCAGTACCAAACCCCAATGGGTTGATGTAGCGTGTACACAAGCTTCCTTGGACCAACGTCAATTGTTCTGCCATGAATTTTGTCCGAAAATCCCCCATAATATCTATTCCAAGAAAAGTCAATTCATGAAGGCCCAATCGCCAATGATAGGCAGTCCACGCACTTTAGAACAGCAACCGATTCACTTAGATCTTCTGCCTTGGCCACAGCTAGAGGTTTTCCCATATCCCAAGTATCGAGTGTAGCCAACAGACCGGTATTTTTTTCAATTAGGTCAGCGAGATTGTATAAGAGTTGCCCACGCTTGGAGGGATCGATCTCACTCCACGAAGGAGAATGGAAAGCAGCTCGGGCAGCAGCAACGGCATCATCCACATCGGCAGAATTTGCTGCGTAGACTGCCGTTATTTCAGACTCGTCACTATATTTTGTTAGCGGCTAGTGCTGAATATTGCTAGCAAGATCTCATACGCCGGATTCAAAGTTGTGAGGGTGTCTCCAGATTTGGATTTGACAAATTCATTGTTAATAAAAAGACCTCGAACCAGAGGTTAGCAGAGGTTTCAGGTGACGATAGGAGTCAAAATGCACCTAATGGCTGATTGATCTTTAACCCGTTCGGAGCGACAAGTTCTTTAAACAACGGAAGTGACATGATTATTCTTGAGGTTGAAAACCGACGATGAAAGGAGCTTCTCTCCACAGACATCGGAGCAAATAGGGAGGAAGAGGTATGTTTGAAGTTTGGGATGAGGATACCTAAAGACCGGGGATGGGGCATTGCTTTATGGTGGCCACATCATCGAGCCAGTCTGGGGTGCAACTAGACTATGTTTGCTGCTTCATGGTGTGAGGCGAGATGGGGGTGTTTGCGTCAATTAGATCCGTGTGCCGATTTTAGCTCTGGTGGGGCAAATACCGGTATCGAGCACACCAATCTGCAGACCGATTCTACCGGTACTTGTATTGTAGCATCCGCTTCCGAGTGTTTCTTGAATATAATACAAGGTATTGAGAGGCGCTGCAGCACGAGAACTTCAGCCAACAATCGGAATTTTGCTGCATGAAGGACTTTCGCCAGAAACAAAGTCAGATAATTTATCGCCCGATCCGCCTCTAGTGGGCGTTGAGCCTTACCAAAGTAAAGGGATTGCGGGTGTTACCGTATCGTCCTTTGCCGTTACAAGTCAATCTTGCCTGGGTTGTTGGGCTTAGGTGTGATACTGGTACACTGTATCATACTGATATCAATGTTAAATTGAAATATACCCCGAGAGCAGTCAACCGTACTTACACCCCGACGGTACTCGATCCCAAGCGCGGTGCTCATTGGGGAAGACCGAGTTTCGTGATCCATTCTCCAACTTCGACTCCAACCCCACAATGAGTAGGCATGTGCCCTATTGCGGGGCAAGTAAGGCCGGTAGATACGAATATGATTCTAATTTCATGGCAGTTCCGGAGAAAGCATAGGCGTAGAATAGATTTAGTACTGACCATATCATCGACAGTTGGCTAGAGCAGTTACACGGTACTTGTACTGGATTAGTAGTCTACTTTAGCCGGCATAATGCTTGGTCAAAAGATCGTGCTTAACTTTCGCGATCTGTTAAGACGAGGTCAGGCAGGATGCAGTCTAGGAAAGGGAAAATAAGAGCAGAAGGGGGTAAGGAATGGGAATTGGTAAGCTAGCGTACAGGGTTAACGGCTACCCCTAGTTTTAGGCCACCTAGGCACATCTGCTTAACAAAAAATAATAATTCTTAGTGCGCGTCTGGTCTCAGGGGATTTTGATAGTAAAATTGCAAAACAGAGGTTGCAGCCCACGAGTGCAGCTGTTCCATGTTAGCATAAATGTCAGAGTTGCATGTCTGGTTGACACACAAACAAGGTGAAAGAGATATGTTAGTATAATAGCTAATTGTGCAATCAGTTATAAGAGTCCTGAAGTTATAATCTATTGTTCACTCCATTGTAAATGATATGATCAGACTTATTAAATCTTCTTTTACATTTTGGAACCTTCCTGAGGGTCCAGTTATAAGAGTGGTCAAAACTTAATGGACTGAGGCAATGATTGAAATATTTGAAAAAATATTTTATGAACATGTGAAGTTTAGTGAACTGGCTGTGAAAGGTTTGTTCAAAAAGGCCTAGAGAACAACTAAAGAAGGATGGTGCAGGGTAATCCAGATTGATTGGGAGGTAAGGCAACTGAAAACGAAATGGTTAAATTTTTGGAGAATCTTATTGTTTATAGAAATACATGAATAAATTCAAATTCATAATAGTTAAAGAGAGATAATAAGGTATATACAGAAATTAGATTAACTCAGAATTTAGATGGAATGAAAATAGAATTGTCCTCAAAGTATGAATACCTGTTGGTGTTCTTTAGAGGCTTATCATAAACCTTATATGGAAACTGAAAGGTTTTATATAGCTGCCCAAATGTACTATAATATATTGTATGTATAATATGGGAATCTATCAGTAACAGGTAAATATGAAATTACTTGCAATTATTACCTTATATAAGTGGCTTGTTTTAAGCTCAATGAACCCTTCTTCGAAGCAAAACATGTAATATAAAAGGTATACAGTTGACTTAGAAGAGTTAAGGGTATATGTGTTAAGGGTAGTCGATTCTAATGGCAAGCGAATCGGACTAGGCTTAAATCTTGCTTCGTAAACGGAGATTGTCTAGGAAGGCTCATAGCTAAAGATTTTTGAGTAAAACATGTAATATTGATAAGTTCACTTCTCCGTTGCTTGATGCTCTATCTAAGACCGTGGGACAGCCCAGGTATTTATACCCTGCAACTCTAATCCCCGGGCTTTACAACTTCTAAAATCTTTCTACTATGATCAACGAGTATGCATTCCGTTTGACCCTGAGAACCTAGTCTCTCATCAATGGTCTTCGGTCACCTGGCTAATTTCAGTGGAATGATAGTGTCCTATCTTCCAATGGGATACTGCCGATCTGTAGACCCTTATCCATATATGAGGTGATTAATGCTCATATCGCCATGCATCGGTGACCTCAGTCTTCTGATAGGCTCATAGGATAATATCGCTCATAGCTCTTTATCCAACCAACCGAGTTCTTACGTTCGACCTGCTATTTCAAGACAGTGTCCTCTTCTTGGAAGTCAGGCAATAATCCTGCGGTCAGGTCGCTGTTATCGTCTTGCAGGAGTGTTTGCAGATGCAAACCCGATTGGTAGAAAATATCTCAGTAGACCAATAACACTGCTAGACCAAGAAGGTGAACACGTTACCTCGAGATAGGTCACGTGACTTTATACCCTTAGACCGAGACGGTGGCGACTTATATGGTATTATGAGGGGGGCGCCAATTTATGACTTTTTAGTGATGGGATGTTTTTGCCATAGGTGCCGCAGGTGACGTGCGGGCCCCACAACGGGGCTGGAGGGGTTTGAATAGGTTTTTAGCGCATTTTTCTTATGAATGCAGTACTGAATTCAGTGCCTCATACACATGTGCCTAATATGAGCTCCCTCCTCTGAAGGTTCGTCTCGAATCGCTTTTGTAGGTGTTACCCTCTTTTCGCTTTTCCTTTATCCAAAATAAAACAACAAAATTAAACATTAAAATAAAATATACTCCTCCTTTTTGAACTGGACTTGATAGGGTAAAAAACCTAACGCGTTTGCTTGGCCACGCTAGGAAAACCTTTTTCCTTGTCATTCAATATCTGCCCACTTTGGCATATCCAGATTCTCCCTATGAAATGCCTCCACCAATTCCTGTGCATGGTAGAAGTGGTCTGGTGGTTCTCAAGTATTTTCATCTGCAGAACACCCAGTCCACTTCACAAAATAACATAACTTATGAATCTGTTGGTTCCGACCACCAACGCGCTAGGTATAAGAGATTATATTACTCTTCACGATTCTTTCGATTTCCCTTTCAAAATCTGAATCGATTTCTTCTGGCTTGCGTGGAGGTTGTTCCATTGCTGGTTGATTAGATAATCGATAGAGTTCCAACAGTGATACATGAAATATCGGATGGATTTTCCACCATGGTGATATTTAGAGTTTGAAGGTAGGTTATCCCATTTTTTCCAATACCTTAAACGGGCCATACAGCTTTGGGCTAGGCTTCTTCGAAGGTCGCTTGATGCGTATGTCTTTTGCATTTAACATGATCAGGTCCCCAACCTGGAGGTCTGGTTGCTGCTTAGCCTTGCAGTTGAAATATTTGGTCATATTTTCCCGTATTTGTTCTAACGCTTGTCTAACTTGTTGGTTTATTGTTTACATCCCGTGTGCGTGTAGTTGGGCGCATGGATTCTAGGCTTCACGTTCCTTGATCCATTCAGTTTGTGGATGGAATCCATAGTTTGCGTAGAAGGGTGATATGCCATGAGCATTCGTTACCGATTTGTTGCAGGCATGCTCTGCTAGTGGGAGCAACTGGTACCAGCCCGTTTGATCATAATTGACAAAGTTCCTAAGGTATCCTTCCAACACTTGGTTGGTCCTTTCAGTTTGTCCATCAGTTTGGGGGTGGTACGCTCTTGACATCTTTCGTTTTATCACTAGGCTTTTACATAGGGATTCCCAGAATTCTCCAGAGAATTTTGCATCCATGTCGGATATGAGTTCTGCCGAAAGACCATGTAGCTTCCAGACTTCCCTCAAGAATAAGTTTGCAACTTCTTTTGCAGTTGCATTTCTTTCCAGACGTATGAAGTGAGTGTTAAGGGTAGTCAATTCTAAGGGCAAGCGAATCGAACTAGGCTTAAATCCTTCTTCGTAAACGGAGATTGTCTAGGAAGGCTCGTAAAGATTTTTGAGTAAAACTGATGATATTGATATGATCTCTTCTCCGTTGCTTGATGCTCTATCTAAGACCGGGGACTGCCCAGGTATTTATACTCTGCGACCTTGTTCCCACGGCTTTACAACTATAAATATATCTTCTCTATGATTTAGAAGTAGCGAGCTCTCTTGACCCTGAGAACTCCTTCCCACACCTTCACGGACTTCGGTCCCCTTATCCATTCTTAGGAATGATAGCGTCCTATCCTCCATTGGGAGTCCACCGATTTACAGGCCATATGTACTTGTGCTTTATCCGTACATGAGGTGATCAACTCTCATGTCACTGTGCGTCGGCTACCTCAGTGACCCGACAGGCTCATAGGATATTTTCGCTTATAACACTTTAAGCGACCGACCGATTTCTTCCGTTCGACTTTCTATTACAAGCTGGAAGGCCCTTCTGTAGGGTCAGGCGAAAATTGCGCAGTCGAGTCATTGTTATCGTCTTGCAGGAAGGTTTGAAGACCCAAACCCGATTGGTAGAAAATATCTCATTCAACCAATAACCATGCTGGACCAAGGAACTGAACACGTGAGCTCAAGATGGACCACGTGACATTATACCCTTAGACCATGATGGCGACGACTTATACGGGGTTACAAGATGTGCTCCAATTTCTCGTTTTTCTTAGTAAACAAGTAACTGCACAAGGTACCAGTGTCAACTCCCAGGGCGAACGCCGGGGCCGCAGGGGGGTAATTGCCTGTCGAGGTTCAGATTCATGCAGTTCCTTTTGGAAAGTCATGTAATCCTGTTGGGAGTCGTTTGTGCCTAACACGAGCTCTCTCCTCTGTGCGGTTTCTCCCGGATCGCTTTTCCAAGGTTATCCTCTCTTTAGGGACACAAAAATAAACAACAATTTTCTAACCATAAAATCCCAACTTAAACACTTTCCGAAATATATCAGTCCCTTCTTGAACTCCACTTGGTAGGGTGAAAAACCTAACGCGTTTGCTTGGCCACGCTAGGAAAACCTTTTCCTTGTCATTAAACATCTGCCCGCTTTGGCATATCCGGATTCTCCTTATGAAACGCCTCCACCAATTCCTGTGCATGCTATAAGTGGTCTGGTGGTTCCCAAGTGTTTTCCTCTTCGGAACAGCCAGTCCACTTCACAAAGTACTGTAACTCACCCATCAGTAGGTTCCGACCTCCCATGCGCCGGGTATAAGAGATTATTTCACTCTTCACGATTCTTTCGATTTCCCTTTCAAAATCTGAATTGATTTCTTCTGTCTCCGGGGAGGTTGTTCCCTTGCTGGTCGATTGGATGTTCTATAGGGTTCCAACAATGATACATGAAATATCGGATGGATCTTCCATCTTGGTGATATTTCTAGTTTGTAGGCACGTTTACCTCTTTTTTCCAATACCGTAAACGGGCCATACAGCTTTGGGCAAAGCTTCTTCGAGGTACGTTTGGTCCTTATATTTTTTGCATTTAACATGACCAGGTCCCCGACCTTGATGTCTGGTTGCTGCTTAGCCTTGCGGTAATAATATTTGCTCATATTTTCCCGCGTTTATTCCAACGCTTCTCTGGCCTGTTGGTGTATTGTTTGCATCCAGTGTGTATATAGCTGGGCACCTGGATTTTGGGCTTGACGTTCCTTCATCCATTCTGTTTGTGGGTGGAAACCATAGTTAGCGTAGAAGGGTGACATGCCATGTGCGTTTGTTACTGAGTTGTTGTAGGCATGCTTGGCTAGTGGTAACAGCTGGTACCAGTCCGTTTGGTCATAATTGACAAAGTTTCTGAGGTATCCTTCCAGCTCTTGGTTGGTCCTCTCTGTTTGTCCATCACTTTGCGGGTGGTACATAGTTGACATCTTTCGTTTTATACCCAAGGTTTTGCATAGGGATTCCCAGAATTCTCGCGAAAACTTTGCATCCATGTCGGATACTATTTCCGCTGGAAGTCCATTTAGCTTCCAGACTTCCCTCAAGAATACGTTTGCAACTTCCTTGGCAGTTGCATTTCCTTCCAACCCTATGAAATGAGCCATCTTTGTAAACATATCCACGACTACCATAATCTGTGTTCTTCCTTGTAATTTTGGTAGTTGTATGATGAAGTCGGTCGAAATGGATGACCAGGCTGCGAATAGAACTTCTAGAGGCAGCAGCAGACCGAACCGTGCATGTCGTGGGGATTTATTATGTTGACATTCGTCACATGACCGTACGTAGTCATTTATCCACGGTGTCAGCCCTTTCCAATAAAAGTCTCGGGTAACAATTTCCAGAGTCTTTTCCTGTCCAAAGTGTCCAGCTACTTTAGAGTCGTGACAACCTTTGGCTATAGTTGTCTGCAGCTATTCGTTGTCAGGAATATACAAGCGATTCTTATAGTATATCAGTCCTTCCGTTACTGCCCAGTGACTAGGTAATGGTTTGCCTTCATGGGTTAACGTTTCCAATTCTCGTTTGCGTTCCTGCCAGTCTTCATCGTTCTGGCCTGCCTCTTTAATGGTTTTTAATAATGTCAGGTCATATTTCCTAATATCAACCTTGGACATTATAGCATTAGACATTAGGAGTGTCCCTTTGCCTTGTCTTGCTTGATGGTCTGTTTCATCAAGAAACTCATTGTCGGCCTGGTCCGCTTGCAAGTGTGCAACCACTACCTGGGTCTTTGTTGCAGATGATCGTCTGGGTGTACATCCGTGCTTCCAAATCTGCCTTTGCCCCTTGCAGTTTTTGCTAGACCGTTCACTTCCATCGCTTCCGTCATGTGTATGTTCTCAATGATCATTGGTGCCATTCGGTCGCCTTTGCGAACCTGGCAACCTTGGTTTCCATGATTCATTAAGATGACCTTGACTTCACCGATGTAATCAGCGTCGATTACTCCTCCGCCAATGCTGATCCCAAATTTGGCGGCCATTCCACTGTGTGGTGCCAACCGAGCGTATGTTCCTTTTGGTAATTCAACGGAAATTCCTGTTTCCACCAACCTTTGTCCCTTGGCAGGAATTATAAAGTCCTCTAGTCCGTACAGGTCGTGTCCAGCTGCTAGTCGGGACCCTTTTGTAGGCATTCTTGCTTTTGGAGTTAGCAATTTTATTCGCAAGCAATCTGTAGACTCTTTGCCATTTATTCTTTCCTCTATTTCTGGCTGATTTAAGTGCACCAGTGTGATTTGGAAGTGAGAAGCCTTGAGTATTGACTGTTCGCTATGGGCAGCTCCCTCCTCAGTACGGTACTCCGGCCGTCGGCTTAGTGCATCAGGCTTTCCACCTCTTTTACCCAGTCGGTAGACAATTTTGATATTGTAGTTCGGTAGTTGCTGAGCCCATCGTATTTTTCTTAGATTCCATACCTTGGTCGTAAGGAAGTTCTGTAGATTCTGGTTATCAGTGTAGACAGTCTCTGGCTTTTCAGTTCCGACCAGGTACTGTTTCCACTCTTCAAATGCCTCCAGAATCGCCAATAGTTCCTTATCATGGATCTCATAATTTCGCTCCGTTGGGCTTAGCTTCAGTGAGTGGAAAGCCACCGGGTGTAACTTTTTGACTTTAAACTGTGAGAGGACACAGCCAAGAGTAAAATCGCTCGCATCTGTTTCCACAATTGTTTCTCTGTCAGGGTAGAAATGACAGAGTATGGGGGCAGAGATGAATCTGTTCTTAAGTTCTTCAAATGCCCAATCTTGTTCCGGCCCCTAGCTGAATTTTCTGGGGTCGCCCTTCAACGTTACACTTATTGGTTTGCAGATTTTGGGGAAATCCTTAATGAAACGTCGGTAAACATTGGCAAAGCCAATGAATATTTGCACCTCCTTGACCGACCTTGGTGCCTTCCAATTTATTATGCTTTCGACCTTTCTTTCACTCATGGTGACTCCATCAATTGCTACGATGTACCTCCAAAATTCCCCTGTATCGAAGTGAAAAACTGACTTGGTGGTCGATACCGCTAGATCATATTCCTCCAAGCGAGAGAGTACCTTTTTGACCAAGTCAACTTGTTCTTTCTCTGTCTTGGACTAAATTAGGATGTCGTCTAGGTAGACCACCACACCATGATCTAGAAATTCCCGTAGAATTTTATTCATCATAACCTGGAATGTGGCCGGCGCGTTTACCAGCCCGAATGGCATTACTTGGTATTCAAAGTGGCCGTATTGTGTCCGGAATGCAGTTTTCCACTCATCGCCTTCCTTTATCCTTAGGAGGTGATAGCCATCTTTTAAGTCGAGTTTAGTGAATATTTGGGCCCCAGCCACTCGGTCGCGGAGCTCGCTCATTAGGGGTAGCGGGTATTTGTTGGCCACTGTCAGCTTATTCAACTGCTGGTAGTCCACACATAGCCTCATTGAACCGTCAGGTTTAGGGACAAATAAAATTGGAGCCCCAGCAGGAGATTTGCTTTCCACGATTTTCCCTTGGTCCTGCATCTTCTGCAGGTATTTGCTAAGCAAATCCAGCTGGTGGGCTGACATAGAATATATCGGGCCCCATGGCGGTACCGCGCCGGGTATCAGGTCAATGGCGTGGTCAAACGTTCGTGTTCCGGCTAGTTTCTCAGCCGTTTCTGGTGCAAAAACCCTCTTGAATTCATGGTATTCCTGCGGTATTTGCCGAATCTCCTTGGATTCTGTACTGGGTGCTATTTCGATTCTTCCAATGTATCGTGCTTCAGGGTCGTATGCCACGGTCTTGTCCCATTCAAATGTCAAGTCTATGCCTTCATCATTAATATGACTTTGGCATTTCTCGTCTTTAAATGTCCATTTTTGTGCATCCTCAATGTGCTCTATGGGATGTTCTGTATGCCACCATCCAAATGGGATGATAAGGTCATATTTGCCAGCATTGGCAATTTCGCAAGAATTGTGACATCGGTGTGCATTGCTTCCGATCTCTAAGAGAATAGGATGTGTGTAGTGTTTTCCCACATTTGCTGCTGTGGTTCCTCCAAAGGTGTAAATGTCCAAGCTATTTGTACGGGTGTGGTATGGTATACGATGTTTATTAACCAGTTCTAGGTTAATTAGGAATATGTTAGACCCTGAGTCTAATAAAACACGGATCGGTATCCGTTCTCTATTTGCTTCGATGGTTGCTTGGCCTTCTGGGCATGAATAATAAGGCGGGACAGGTGCTTCAGTTTTATTTCTTTTATTAGGGCCGCTAGGGGCCTGTGCAGGTCTTTTGTATGACATTTTCGTTGTTGTGGTAACTTAGGGTGTTTGTTAACATGCCTGCACGGTTTCGGCTATTTAAGCCTCCTCAGACAAACTAACATCTCTGTCTTTGGTGTACTGGGCAGCCCACTACTAGCGGTCTTTACCCCTTGCCCAAGGGTTCCCATACACCTGCTATTTGCCCTTCGCAGCCCACGCTTTTGTCTTCACTGGAGCCGTACTTGTATCGTGTTTGACTATATCAGCATATTTGGGCTCCGGGGATTCTTCACGCATCGCCTCGTTTACCCAATGAGTCTATCGTCCCAATCCTGTCCACAAAGCCGGAGTCCAGGTTCGGGACAGATTTACCCCACTCCATTTAGCGTGTGAACTAGGTAGCCGTAGTTACTCATTCTCTTCCACTTCCTCTTTCTTGATGTCCAGGATCCTGTTCCGTTTCTTCAACTATTCCGTTGTCCAGCCAACCTGTAATATATTTTGCTCCTGGAAGGTTTCTGACGATCCAGGCTATATAATTTCCCCTTGTCATTCTTAAGGAGTTCCTAGTCAGCGCGGGTCTGTCCACTCTTCCTTGGATCTCTTGTAAGGACTTAGGGCTTTATAAGGATGCAGGTTTAGTTGACCGTCTTCTGTACTGAGGTCCGATATACACCAAATGTGGCGCACAGCTTTCTTCTTTTTGAGTTTCAGGTTCCCAGAGTTAGTCCCGGACTACCACGAGCCGCCATCCAAGTTAATCGCTTCTTGCTCGCCTGTCATTCTTAGGTTTGCGATACTCCCGTAGGTCTGCATTGCTTTTCGTGACTCTCGCCTTGGTTTTCAGTTTCCCACCGAGAAGGGGAGAATACCTGCTAGTATGACCTTGCAGAGGTCGAGCCCCCTTGTTGATTTCGGTTTCGGTAAGGGGTCCATAACCGAATACCCGGTCCCCGTCGCTGCCGGTGCCTGAAAACTCTTTTTTAGGTTTCATCCATGTCGTCCAGTTCCTAAATCCTGTGCTGGTTGACTTGGTTAACCCTGGTCGTGGGTTCTGGTTGCCCCTTTGTTATCTGCGGTCGTCGATTAGGGGTTTGAAATTTCCCCGTTTCTGCCCTATAACCGATACTTGGGCCTGTTTCCTGCAGAACTTCCAAGTATGGTCTGCCACCGTGCAACTAGTGCATAGATTGGCTTTCTTTCGTTCTTCAATTTTGTCTTAAGGGATTCCTTTATGAGCTTCCACCCAATTTGTATGCTCAACCTTTCCTTCAGCGGGGGCTATTTTCCCTTTCTCCGCTTGTTTTTTCAATTTGTAGGCAGCCTTTTCAGCTGCCGTATAGGTTTTTCGTTTCTTATTTGCAGCAGTGGTCTTGCTAGATTTAGCTTCCTCCTCTCGCCTTCTTTTTGGGAAGTCACTTTCTCCCTGGTCGTTTTTCCGGAAAAGCCCTTGTTGTTCCTTGAACGATTCTTCCGCTTTGGTGACTCTGCGGACTCCCTTGATCCATTCGCTATCCAAGTCATGATTTTCATGTGATAGCGTATGCATGGCCTCGATAGGAAGTTGCCGCTGAATTATGGTTCTCCAAGTAATGCCGGATACTTCTGCCTCAATGTTGTGATTTTCCATGGTGAGGAGATACTTCTCTATGTCCCCTGTATACCTAACCTTCTCCATTTCGGCTAAGGCCTTTTGTGCCTTGTACAATACCGAGAATCGTTTTGTAACTTCGGCCCTGAAAGTAACTCAGAAATCATAACCCTCATGTTTGGGGAACCCCTGGTCCCCAGTCATTTTATTTCGATATGTTATTGAGAAACGGGCCACCTCGGTTCCTTCCATTCTTCCTAACGCATACTTGATGCGTTCTTCATCATTTTCCCATTGCCATGGGTTTCTCCCAAAGTAGTCCTCGCAATTTAGTAGCCATACTCGTACATCCTGAGTAGGCTTATTTTCGAATTTAAACTGTGGATCCACTTGTCGGCGATTGGTTCTTGACAATGCTTGCCCCAGCTGGTCGACTCATGCATCAGCCTCTGATTCAAACTTTCGATTTGGCAAAGGCCTTCGTGATGGCTCGCCACCTCGTCGAGAGAGGTCACCTTCGTCTTCTGAGCCTGGGTCATCGTCTCCCGGGTTGGGTGCATTCGCCGGAGGAGGCGGGGGTGGTTCCTTTCTGCCATTCCGTTACCATCACCTCGAACCACTGCCTTTCCTTTGTCTCTTCTGGGAATGAACTGGAACTCTTCTCCGCCATCGGCCGTAGTTCGTGTCTCCAATCCCGTATTTTCCACTGGCTGTGGTGCTACTGTTTCCCACACGCTTGGTGTGTTCCTCATAACTTGTAGTTGCACCAAAGTTTCATTCATCCGAGTCAACATTCGATTTAGTTGCTTGGATGCGGCATTCTTCCAGATCACATAGGCCTCTCTTTCTGACCGCTCTTGTTCAAGGCGTTGGTGCAGTTCT
The DNA here is from genome assembly GCA_003316355.1 of Tuber calosporum. NCBI lineage: Eukaryota > Fungi > Ascomycota > Pezizomycetes > Pezizales > Tuberaceae > Tuber > Tuber calosporum. The sequence goes on from QFET01004208.1 coordinate 20,415, forward strand.
CGTAACTCCTCTCTGGTCCACTCATGTTCTTTTTGTGCGGCCACTTGTCTTTGGAGGAGTTCTGCTTTTTGCCTAGCCAAAGCCTGTTCTAGCTGGCGGTCTCAATCCAGCGACTCTTGTCCTGTTGTCCCAATGTTAGCATGAAGTTGGGTACTTGCCGCTTCATGGTGTGCAGCCCGTTCTTCCTGCGCCCGCAACTTTGCCTCTAATCGTTGGGTGGTTGCATGTTACAGTGCGGCAGTTTCGGTGCTAACATTTCAAGTCCAGAATTGACCTGTTTCAACTCTTCGCCAATGATTTGTTCCCCACGGGTTATCCGGTGAGCATGGTGTTGGAGTTGGGTTGCCTCATCCTGAGCTTGACCAGATAGTTCACGGTAAGCCAGATGTTGCATATCAACCTATTCTTGAAGGGTACAGTCGAAGTAGCACATTGCCTGGCCTATACGGTCTGCTAATCTTTCCATAGCTGGGTTTCTGGCGTTGGGAGGATGGGGAGTACTTGAACAAGTTCAAGGGGCTGATTTTCTGACTCCACTTGGCTGTGAGAGGTGGTGGAGAGCCAAAGGTGACCTGGAGCGCCCAGGTGCATGATCGCCTCCAACTAGAGAGACTTATTCTATGTCCGACAAGGCTTTGTCCGTGTCGACAGTCAATTGTCGTGCCATCGCGTTTTGATGGGGACTCTGGATGTTTTCCTAGTCTCCAAAGAGATGGAGTGAATGAGGGGGAGGTAAAGCTGAAAGAACTTCAAGTTCCTTCTTCTTCAGTATTGTAGTCTTGGAACGGTTTCCACCGGAAGGTGGAACCGTAAAAGTGTTCGTAGATTTCTTGGAAATCTGATTCGGTAGGGATGTGTAAGGGGTCGGTGAACCAGGAGGGTTCCTGAGGTAAATATAATTGGATCTCTGAGAGGGAGTTTTCAAGTATTTCTTCGAATGAGGAGATGTATTTCGAGGGACGTGGTTCGAGCAGAAGCGCGTCGAGGAATGTGGCATCAGCTATAAGCTTATGTGATTCCCGAGGTATGACTTGGAGGTGTCCAATAGTCATGTAAAGAGCCTTGGTAAGAAGGAGAAATATCAATATACTGTTAAGGGTAGTCGATTCTAAGGGCAAATGAATCGAACTAGGCTTAAATCCTTCTTCGTAAACGGAGATTGTCTAGGAAGGCTCATAAAGATTTTCGAGTAAAACTTATGATATTGATAAGATCTCTTCTCCGTTGCTTGATGCTCTATCTAAGACCGGGGACTGCCCAGGTATTTATACCCTGCGACCTTGTTCCCACGGCTTTACAACTATGAAGATATCTTCTCTATGATTTAGAAGTGGGGAGCTCTCTTGACCCTGAGAACTCCTTCCCACACCTTCACGGCCTTCGGTCCCCTCATCCATTCTTAGGAATGATAGCGTCCTATCCTCCAATGGGAGTCCACTGATTTACAGGCCATATGCACTTGTGCTTTACCGTATATGAGGGGATCAACTCTCATGTCACCGTGCGTCTGCTACCTCTGTCACCCGACAGGCTGATAGGATATTTTCGCTTATAACTCTTTAAGCGACCGACCGATTTCTTCTGTTCGACTTGCTATTACAAGCTGGAAGGCCCTTCTGTAGGGTCTTGCGAAAATCGCTCTGTCAGGTCATTGTTATCGTCTTGCAGGAAGGTTTGAAGACCCAAACCCGATTGGTAGAAAATATCTCATTTGACCAATAACCCTGCTGGACCGAGGAGTTGAACACGTGACCTGAAGATGGACCACGTGATATTATACCCTTAGACCATGACGGCGACGACTTATACAGGGTTACAAGATGTGCTCCAATAACTCGTTTTTCTTAGTAAACGAGCAACTGCACAAGGTACCAGTGTCGACTCCCAGGGCGAGCGACTGGGCCGCAGGGGGGTAATTGCCTGTGGAGGTTCAGATTCATGCAGCGCCTTCTGGAAAGTCATGTAATCCTGTTGGGAGTCGTTTGTGCCTAACAGTGAGCCATCTTTGTAAACCGATCCACGACTACCGTAATTTGTGTTCATCCTTGTGATTCTGGTAGTTGTGTGATGTAGTCGGTCGATATAGATAACCAGGCTGCGAACGGGACTTCTAGCGGGTGCAGCAGACTGAACAGCGCATGTCGTAGGGATTTATTAAGTTGACATTCATCACATGACTGTACGTAGTCATTTATCCATGCTGTCAGCCCTCTCCAATCAAGGTCTCTGGTAACAATTTCCAGAGTCTTCTACAGTCCAAAGTGTGCAGCTACCTTAGAGTCGTGGCAACCTTTGGCTTTAGTTGTCTGCAGATGTTCGTTGTCTGATATGTATAAGCGATTCTTATAGTATATCAGTTCTTCAGTTACTGCCCAGTGACTTGGTAATGGTTTGCCCTCTGTGACGATTGGTGACCAAGCAAGGCAGAATTTTACATGACTCATAGTTATGAGTCACAAGGTTGTTATATTTCGCACTATGACTCATTAGAAGTCATGGGGTTTCACATGATGCACACTTGTGCAATCATTGTTATGTTGTGATTAGTTGATCGTGCGCATGACTCACATTTGTGAGTCATATGATGTAATGATTTTCGCAAATGGCTCACACTATGAGTCATGAGTTTCGTGCATGTGACCACTTTAGGGCACATGACTTATTATATGAGTTATGATTGGTTGGCGCACGGCGCAGTTGACTCAGAGGAATCAGCTGATGGATTTCATACTATGACTCACTATGAGTCATAGAGGTCGTGTGACTCACAGGTATGAGTCACCAGGGTTAGGGTTGAGGGAAGAGTGCCTATATAAGGACCTCTAGGCGACCTGTAGCTAGGACTCTTTACGCAACCATCTAAGTTCTTTCCTATACAATTACTTTACCTCTTTACCGTTCCATTCCCTATTGGCGTTGTGCGATAGGAACCATAGGGTTCAGCTATCAAGACAACGTAGGCATAGGCCTAAGAGCAATAGTGGAACTCCGCCTAGTACTACTCGTTGCAATAGTACTCCTACCCTGGTGGCTGAGATTAGCGCCACGCCCCATACCGGACTATAACAACTGCCCGGTCATATTCATCTAACCCAAAGAGAAGTAGTTACCTGTTGCAGAATCAGCTTACCGCATAGGATAGGAACATTTGGTTGCGTCATCTAAGCAACACCCAACTACAAAACGGCAGACTCTACAGACAACGACAGCGACCTTACTGAGGGCGAAATTGATACCTCAACACTCGGCCCGGCACCCGAAGAAGCAATTAGCACAATCCTATCCAGAAGCCAGTCACAAAGAACCACAAGTCCGGTGACCCCTGAGCCGGCCTCACCAACAGGACCTCTGGAACCAGTAACCCCAAGACCAGAGGGGATGTCAGTACCAGGACCAGCAACTGCCGGTGGAGGAGCAGGAATTCAACTAGCAGTATTTACAACTGCACAGTTCCAAGAGATCCTGACTCTGATAAACAGCCAGCGAGAAACAACCAACAACCGGATCAAAGTCGAGAAACCTCATACCTTCTGTGGAACAAGCACCAAACTACGAACCTCCTTAGTGCAATGCCAACTATACTTTGAAGCAACACAAGAAACACGACATACGGAATGCATCACCTACGTCAAGAGCTTGTTAAGGGATGCAGCAGCAAGCTGGATAACCCCGTTTGCAGAAGGACGCAAGCCGGAGACCTGGACTACATATGAAGATTTCCCTACAGCCCTCAAAGATCAGTTTGGGGATGTGGATCCGGAAAATGCAGCTAGGACTAAACTGGACCGCCTGAGGCAAGGCAAGGAACCAGTCACGGAATACTGGAATGACTTTCGCCTCACAGCTACAGAGGCGAATGAGGATGATGGTACCCTAAGACGCCAATTCTTTAAAGGAATTAACCGAATGCTCCAGGACGCATGGGCAGCGGACTACATGGTAGTGGCAAATGTCGATGCCCTTGCAGCCTGGGCAATCGAAAAAGAAAACCGGATCAACATGATCAAGCACCTTTAAGGAAACAACAGTACCGGTATCCAACAACAGGAAACGCCCAGGAACAATAACGGAACCTGGAAGTCGGGCAACACTATGGAAACCCGAGGCGACCTAATGGACCTGGATGCTACTAGAAGACGTCTACGACTAAACCTCTCACGAGCAGAGTTCACAAGAAGAAGGGACAACAACCTATGGCTAGGATGCGCCAGACCTAGGCACAGACTTGGTAAATGCCGAAATGCAAAAGATGAGAAGGACTATACTAGGCAGTTCAACAGCAAGACCAACAA